>BLBF01020202.1:0-10762 GCA_015471245.1 Laticauda colubrina | reverse complement strand
TTTCGTTGTGCATAAGATGTGAGTAACCTGGTGTCTTATTCTGTCAGCTTCATCTGTATTTAATTTGGTTAGGCTGGATTCTACTGCACATATGATGGATTCTGTTGGGATTTTTTGGGGTGCTATGACATAATTGAATCCTTTGGATAGGACATCTGTTTCTGTTTTGTTGAGTTCTCTGTTGGAAACGTTGTATACTAGTTGTTTCAGGTGTTGTGGTGGGTTATTGGGAATTTTCTTGTCATTTTCTAATTTGTTTAGTTTTTTTGAGAGTTTATCATTTTTATAAGTGTTTTCAGTTTCAGCTCTCCAAGTTGTAAGTTGTTTGATCTTATCCCAAAGTAGAGGGTGGATTTTGCTGCTCAATTCCAGGTGTAGTGCTAGCAAATCTTTGTTTAACTGATCTAATTGGAATCTTTTACTGTGAACTTCATTTCTGAGTAGAGATATCTCTGTCCTTTTCAGGATACGTTTGGTAGCTGCTGTGTTCTTATGAAATGTTAATTTGAAGCAGGTTGGTGTTACATTGTTGTCTCTGCAGCTGCATAGGAATTTTAGGTCACATAGTATTCCTGCTCTTTTAACTTCCAGCTTCTCATAGCTTTTGATCTGGCTGTTTATTTCCTCCCCATAGAGGTCAGATATTTGTTTTCTTAGGCTTTCGCGGGTACTTACGTGTGTGCTGTTTAGCTTCCTTTGGGTATTATCCCACGTCATTGTAGTTCTGTTAAAGTTGTAGCAACGTTTCAGCAGAATCTCATCTGCCATCCTCAGGCTTCTGTATAGAGTTAGTTCCTGGTTTCAAATTTGAGGCTGGTCCATTCTGATTGGTTGGGATTCTGGATCTGTTTCATTGGACTTGGAGTTTGATTGATTGGTGTTTCTGGTTTCTTCTGTCTGTTTTGTGGCTTTGATTGGCTGGCAACACTCTGTTCTTGTGTTGGAGGCTTTCAGTGCAGCTTGGCTCCATGTGAAAAGATGGCTGCTCTTCATTAGCAAGCTGCTATTCATTAGCAAGCTGGGTTTCACCTGGGTGCCTGGTGGGGGGTGTGTGTTTGAGCTGGAGGTATCAGAGGGAGTCTGTTTTTGCCCAGGTGTTTGCCTGGCTTGTGGCATGGAGATCTTTCTATTTGAGAGTGCAGGCTTCCAAATGATTGACAGTCTGGTGGAATCATCTCTTCTATTCATGCTGTCAGGTCTTTTTTCCATCTCTATGGCTTCTCTGATGATTCTGTGGCTGGGATTTTCTATAGTGGCCAGGGTTTTAGTGCCATTGAAGTTGATGTTGTGACCTGTGGTTTTCATGTGTTGGACTAGTGAGGAGGTGTGTTCCAGCTTTTTTACTGCATTTTTGTGTTAATCTAGGCGGGTACTTATTCTTCTATTGGTCTGTCCAATGTATGTGGCCGGGCATGATGCACAGGGAATTTCGTATATGCCTTGGTGTTCCAGGTCAATTTTGTCTTTGGGGTTTTTAAGGATGGTTGCTATTTTTTTTGTCTGTTTTGAAGGCAATAATAAACAAACAACTACCATTCCTAGATGTACTAATCTACAAAAGAACAGATGGCACACTGGGACACACCGTATACCAGAAGAAAACACACACCAACTGCTACCTCAACACTGCGTTAGTCCTCTCACAGGCCCCATTAGTTTGGGGGTGGGTGGGCGGAGTTTAACCCCTGGGCGGAGCCTATTAAGTTCAGGAACTCTTTCCCAAAATTTGAAGTAAACTTGACCCCTCTGTCAGAGATTATGCGTTCTGGAACGCCATGTAACCTATAGATATGTGAAATAAACAATTTAGCCAGCGTCTTAGCAGAGGGAATCTTGGAACAAGGTATGCAATGTACTTGTTTGGAAAACTAATCAGTCACTACCCAGATGACCGTGTTTCCACCACTTTCGGGTAATTCTACTATAAAGTCCATAGAGATTTCTTTCCAAGGAGTCATTGGTCTAGCTACATTTTGTAACAATCCTACTGGCTTAACAGGAGGTCTCTTTGCCGAAGCACAAATTGGACAGCTGGCTACATAAGCTTCAATGTCCTTCTTTAAAGTAGGCCACCAGAATTGCCGCTTAACCAGATGCAAGGTCTTCACAAATCTGAAGTGGCCACCTGCTTTAGAATCATGAGCCTGTTGTAGTATTTGGCCCCTCAGCAACTGTGGCACATACAACTTGGCCCCCACCCAAGCCAAGCCATCTCTAATTGTATAGTCACTTGAATGAGCCAGGAACCATTCGTCCAGTTTTAAAGCTTCTTTTAATTGTTCAGTTAGGTCATTCAATAAAACCACTTCTTGGTTCTTCCTTTAGGCTCTGGTGATCACTGGAGCGGCTAGATGTTTGGCTGAGACAATTGGGCTTATCACCTCCTGGCGCATACTATTATATTGGGGTAGTCTAGAGAGAGCATCCGCCATGAGGTTCTTCCCGCCTGGAATGTACTTCAAGGAGAAATTGAATTGCTTGAAGTACTGGGTCCAGCTGACTTGTTTAGGGGACAGTTTCCGGGGCGTTTTTAAGGCTTCTAAATTCTTATGATTAGTCATACCTCAAATGGGTGTTTTGCTCCTTCCAGGAAATGTCTCCAGGTCAGCAAGGCCCAATGAACTGCAAACACTTCTTTCTCCCAGACGGCCCATCTTCTCTCTGTTTCAGACAGCTTACGGGAGGTATACGCACAAGGCTGTAAGGTCCCTTTCTCGTTGGCTTGAAGTAATACTGCTCCAATAGCCACATCACTTGCATCGGCTTGAATCACGAAAGGAGTGTCCATATCCGGGTGCTTCAGCACTGGTTCTGCAGCAAACAGTCGTTTTAGTTTTTCAAAAGTGGCTTGGCACTCCATGGACCACTCCAGCGGCTTTCCTGGCCTTAGCTTCACCTCCCCTTTTGTTTTCAAGAGATTTGTGATGGGCATTGCTATCTTAGCAAACGTCAGGATGAATTGCCAGTAAAAATTTGCAAATCCCAAAAAGCTTTGAAGTTGTTTTCTGGTGCGTGGTGGAGCCCATTCCAGAATGGCATGCACCTTGTCTGGATCCATCTCTATGCCTTCAGATGAAATGCGATATCCCAAATAGTCAATTTTGTCTTGGTGGAATTCCCACTTTGACAATTTAGCATACAACTTAGCGGCACACAGTTTTTGTAGAACCGACCGCACTAACTTCACATGTTCATCCAAAGTTTCTGTGTAGATAAGGATATCATCAAGATAAACCAGAACCCCCCTGTAGAAATGTTCATGCAACACTTGATTGATCATTTGCATGAATACAGCTGGGGCCCCTTGTAAACCAAAAGGAAGAACGTTGAATTGGAAGCAACCCATCGGGCAATTAAAAGTGGTCTTCCACTCATCCCCTTCCTTAATTCGAATTCGGTAGTATGCTTCTCTCAAATCCAACTTCGTGAAAATCTTTCCCTTCGCTAAATGGGCCAACATGTCCTTCATCAAAGGAAGGTGGTACACGTTTTCCACAGAAATAGCGTTCAAATTTCTGTACTCCACCACCAAGCTTTTGGAACCATCTTTCTTTTCCCGGAACAACACTGGGGCCGCTACTCGGGGTCTAGCAGGTTGAATGAAACCACGTTCCAGATTTTTATCTATAAACAATCTTAGCTCTTCCAATTCCCGTGGGGTCATTGAGTACAACTTTGGTTTTGGGAACTTCACCCCAGGCAAAATCTCAATAGCACAGTCTGTTGGCCAGTGAAGCGGAAGCTCATCCGAGGCCTTCTCACTGAACACTTCTTTTAAATCCCAATACTCTTTGGGAATTTTCTCCTCATCTTTCATGGGCTCAGTACCTGTGGAAGCTATTTCAATTAGGTCCTCAGGCTTCGGCTGGGATCTGGCCCCTCCTCTCGGTCACTGCTTTGTATGTATGCGCAACAACCCCTTTCTCCAGTTAACCTGGGGGTTCCATTTCCAGAGCCAGGGCAATCCCAGTATTAATGGTTGCTCCATCACAGGGACCACAATAAAACGCAGGGTCTCATCATGCTCTCCCATGATCATTTCTATAGGTTCCATGACAAAACAGGTGGGGCAACCTCCAGCCACTGATCCATCTAGTTGGCAAAAGGAAATGGGCATCTTCAAAGGTTTTAGCTTTAGGCCCATTTTCTTCACTACTTCTGTGTTGATTATACACCTTGTGCACCCAGAATCTAACAGGGCTAGCATTTCCCCTTCGACCCCTGAATTGGGTACCCTCAACTTCACTGGAATGGTCATAGGGCCCACGCTTGGACTTACCAGGAAGTCATCTTCCGAGTCACAATCCTCCTCCTCAGAGGTCACTAGGGCTTCTGATTCCTCTCCTGTGGGAGGGGCGACCTCTGCTGTCTCTTTCGACTTTAGTGCTGTTTCGCGAGGCTTCGCTGGGGACTTTTCAGGTTTCTTTCCTTCCTTTGGCGCCCCCTTTGGCTCCAACTTGACTCTGCAGTTCACAGCCCTTCCTTCCCGCATTGAAAGTAGGCCGAGGGGTTGGGTCTTGCCGCCACTCCTCCCTTCTGAGGTTTTGGAGCCTCTTGAGGACGTGGGGGGAAAAACTTGCTCCACCCATAACCTGCCCGCCGTATACTTCGGATTAAATCAATCTCCACTTCTTCTGCCAACAAGTACCACTTCTGCAAGTCATTGGGGTCTCTTCTCGTAATGCATCTCTGGTACACATCTTCTTTTAAACCATCTTTAAACAGTTCTATCAGGGCTTCTTGGGGCCAGCCTCGGAAATGGCCGGCTAACTGTCTAAATTCTTGGGTGTAGTCATCCACAGACCTCCGCCCCTGTTTTATGGCTTTCATCCTAATTCGGGCCTTGTGCTCTGCCAATGGGTCCTCAAACCTAGCCCGCAGTGCAGCCATGAATAGGTTATAATTCAGCAGCTGAGGAGCATTATCATTATGCAAGGTCACCATCTACTCTGCCGCTATTCCCTCCAGAGCCCTGGTAACACATCTCACTTTGGCTGCTTCTGAGGGAAAATCCTCCCCATATTCTTCCATATGGCTCCAAACTTGAGCTAGGAAAAATCCCAAGGTTTTGGGATCCCCCCCCCCCCCCGGTAATTTACTTCTAACAGAGGCAGCCTAGGAGCTCTACGCCTTCTAGGAATCACACCTCCCGCTGAAGGCCCCAGGGCTGCTGCTGGATCGGGTTGATTTATGGGAGAGGGAGTTGCTCTGCTTCTTCGGGCTGGGGCTACTTCCCCTCCCCCTTCATACCTTTGTGCAGCTTGAGGTTGTTCAAAGGCTTCATTAAGGAGTCTCCTGGCTTGATCCAGCAAGAGTTCCCTCTTTTCCTTCTCTTGCCAAGGCTCCTCTTTTCCACGCCGGCAGGTAGTTGTGACCCCGGGAGGGGGCCTCCTCCGGATCTTTCCAACCAACTCCCACTGATCATCTGGGCTTCACCACTGGATCCTCTTGTAAACTGAGCTCTGCTAGCGATTGGGCCTCCTGCACCAGCACAGAATCTTGCCCTTCAATGGCTCCCGGATCCTCTTGGTCACTATTTGAAGATGACATGATGTCCAGGCCCCCTCAGAAGAAAATTGGGTATTCTCTCCGTGTGGGCAGGTGGAAGAGATTCAGAATAATGTCAGGTGGAGCTCCATTCAAAATCCAGGAAAGAAATACTTAGACTCTTTAGTTTAGAGAAAAGATATCTTTTACTGAAAGTGAAGTGGTAGCAACCAAATAATTCTGAATCTGAGAAATTAGGCGCGCAATTCACATATACAAAGTGATGGAAATGTTCCCACCCCCAATAGTTCAGATGACACTTCCAATTAGAAGTTGTGAATATGATCATGTGGGCATCTTTAGGTGATGATGAGGCCTCTGTCCATTAACCTTGGCATATTTTGATAACGGGTTGCAGTTGCGCAGAGAAAAGAAAGCTAAGCAAGAAATAGAAACTTAACTCTATTGTATGCTTCCCCCCTCCCCCATTTACACAACAGAAGAATTTAACATCTCCAGCTCACTTCCCAGACTTTCCCTTCCTCCCCCCGTTACTTATGGCAGTCGAAAGATGCAAAGCAATAGTAGAAGATCTTGAAGGCTGACATTCGGCCCTCCTAGAAAAAGGAAAACCATCAGTCCTAGAGGAGAGAGAGGAGAAAATATAAAGACAATTATTAATCATTCAGCAATTACAAAACAATACACTCCTAAGGCTTATCAGGATACTTGGAACGAAATGCTTTGATCAACTTAGGGGCTTTAACGTCGGTTTCGTTAACCCATTCGGCTTGCGAAGAAAGGAAATGTTTCCAGGCTACAAGATACTGGAGTTGACCCCTCCATTTGCGAGAGTCCAGAATTTCTTTAACTTCAAAATGCTGTTCACCTTCAATCAGTATTGGTATGGGAGGGTCAGCTTGGATGGGTCTTAGATCAGAAGTACGTTCAGGTTTTAGCAAACTAACATGGAATACCGGATGAATTCGTCGAAGAGTTTTGGGTAAGTTCAGCTGGACTGTTACAGGATTTATAATCCGTTCAATCGTGAAAGAATCAACATACTTAGGACCAAGCTTCTTTGACTTTTGAGTGGTCTGCAGGTATCTGGTGGACAGGAAAACCTTGTAGCCCACTTTATATTCTTTCTATGGGGATCTTTTCTTGTCCGCAAATTTCTTATGAGCTTGATGGGCCTCATCTAATGCTTTGCGTGTCACTGGCCAGTTAAGTTGGAGTTGAGTTATCCATTCATCCAACGAATGGATGTTAGGTTTTTCATGAGGAAGTTCAGGTATGGGAATGAAATCTTGTCCTGAAGCCACTTTAAATGGAGTAAATCCAGTACTACTGTGTACGGAGTTGTTATATGCCACTTCAGCAAATGGTAGTAATTCGGACCAGTTATCTTGTTGATAATTTATGTAACATCTAAGATTGACCTTGGCATATTTTGATAACGGGTTGCAGTTGCGCAGAGAAAAGAAAGCTAAGCAAGAAATAGAAACCTAACTCTATTGTATGCTTCCCCCCCCCCCATTTACACAACAGAAGAATTTAACACCTCTAGCTCACTTCCCAGACTTTCCCTTCCTCCCCCCGTTACTTATGGCAGTCGAAAGATGCAAAGCAATAGTAGAAGATCTTGAAGGCTGACACCGTCCAGCATCTGTCTACTGAGATTTCATCTGCTCAAAAAGTTTTGAGCTGCACAAAACTTTTTGAGCAGATAAAGTATCCAACGCGTCCATTATACATCCACTACGCATACGGGGAGCATCCGTTATAGGTCTGTCATCATCATTATGCGTCCGCTATATCTGCTAGGCATCTGCTGCGCATCTGTGCAACTCGCATCCACTCCAGCGGAAAATGGACACAGGGAGGAAGCGAAACGGACGTGGAATGGACACGCAGCATTAGTAGCATGGACGTAGAAAGGATGAAAGCGGATGCAGCTCACATACAAAGCATTAAAATGGAAAAAAACGTTCGTATAGGGGACATATCTCAGATATTTAGGATGTCTGCAGGATGCCTAGAGGATGCAAAACGACACCTAGTGGAAAACCTATATTTCCTATAAAAAGGGGGAGAAATCACCTGGATCTCACTTTCAGTCCAGCAGCCCTGCAGTGCAGACCTCTTCAGCCTTCATCTGGCTCTTGTTCTTCCACAGTATCCAGTCATCTCCACCATGGATCGTCACATTCTCCTTTTGGTAGCTGCCATTGTTCTACAACAGTGTGAAGCCCCTCTACAAGTTCTTTCACATGTTCTACGGGCAGAAAAGGAGGCATCCGAAAGTGTCTGGGTCCAAAGATGGATCGCCAGAAGAGCAGAGTAGGGACTGTATAACAAGCTGATGGTGGAGCTGAGGAACGAAGACACTCGTGCATTCCAGAACTTCATGAGGATGCTGCGAGCCATGTTTGACGAAGTTGTGGAGTGGCTGAGACCCAGGTTGACCAAGCAGAGCACCAACTTCCAGCCCAGCCTGGACCCTGGGCTGAAGGTGGCACTGACTCTGCGCCACCTGGTCTCAGGGACCACCTACAGGAGCATGCAGTAGAGTTGTGTTTATGTTGAAATGTGTGGATCAATGATTACATTGTTGTTGATAATAAAGGGCCAAAGGTGTGGCAGCTGGGAGGGTGGCCCATACAGTCCCACTATGCTTGCACTGGAGGTTTATCTATCCCACAGCTATTACCCATCCCACAGGTATCCTAACCCATCCCACAGCTATTACTCATCCCACAGGTATCCTAACCCATCCCACAGCAATTACCCATCCCAAAGGTATCCCTGCCCATCCCACAGCTATTACCCATCCCAAAGATATCCCTGCCCGTCCCACTGCTATCCTTACCCATCCCACAAGCATACAAAGGCTGAAACCATTTCTAAAAGTTTCTACCAAGACTTTATTTACTAAAATAAATGAAGCAAGTGGGTGAAGCAAAGATAATCTTTATTAATAACAAGCTGTAAAAGAAAAATGACCCAAGTGTCCCAAGCAAAGATAAAGTCAACAGGTAGCCACCTAGTCTCTGGCACTCTTCTTAGTCACTCTGAGGCGTGCCCAGTCTCAGGGGTGAAGGGTCCATGTGCTGTGGAGGTGGCTGCTGCTGGAGTGCTGGTCTGAGGCATCATTGGGGTGCCTGGCCCCGAGAGGACAACAGGGGACGGTGTGTGGAGGAAGCTCTCAGAGAGCTGGCTCAGTCCTGTGATGTTGAGAGCCCCTTCCTCCAGGACATGGGGTGTCAGCCCCAAGACCGATGACAGATGTTCTGAGGCCGGGCAGCACCAGCAGGACCAGGAGCACCAGCAGGACCAGCAGGACCAGGAGCAGCACCAGCAGAGTCAGCACCAGCAGAAGAACCAGCAGGACCAGGAGCAGAGCCAGCAGAGTAAGCCCCAGCAGAAGCCCCAGCACCAGGAGCAGCACCAGCAGAGTAAGTACCAGCAGAAGCACCAGCACCAGGAGCAGTGCCAGCAGAAGCTCCAGCACCAGAAGAGTCAGCCTGAGCAGCAGAAGCCCTAGCAGAAGCAGAGTCAGGGCCAGGGGGTAGGATGGTGGCCCTGCCCCTCTTGCCAGGGCTGGCAGCTGATGGCAGAGGCTTTCTCTTCTTCCCCATGGTTGTTGGCTGGCTGGCTGGCTGGCTGGCTGGCAGGCTGGAGCTGTGTCTGGAAGCAGGTCTTTCTTCTGAATGGTGACCTGCTTGCGAGCTGCTTCCCTTTATATCCACGGGGCTGACACAATGCATCCTCCCTACATGTGCAGTGAACACTTTGCATCCACTAGGCATCCACTAGGCATCCGCTAGGCTTTTGCTCTGCATCCGCTTCATCCGCTCAGCATTCGCTCTGAATCCGCTCTTTCCGCTGTGCGTCTGCTTCGCTGTGCTCCCCCTGAAGCCCTGCGGATGTGCTATCCGCTTCCATCCGCTTCCATCTGCTTCTATGCACTAGGTTTCCGTGGAGCATCTGTTTTACATCCTGGCTACATCCTCCCCCTGTCCATTCCTTTCTGTTGTTGTCCACTCTGCTTATGCAAATTCGGGGCACTTTTGAGAGCGAATAACAATGGATGGAACATTTTCTCATCCGCTGTGTCCTTTTTACAAACGTTTTGCATCCGTCAGCCAATGTGACAGGCCCTTAAAAGACTCAAGGTCCATCCCACCCCTGAAAGGACCTAATGGTAAAGACTGCAATGATGACACTATTAAAGCCAACCTCTTTAACACATTCTTTGGCTCAGTATTTGTAAACAGCAATGGATCATGCCCAGTACTTCCTAGTCAAACCACAGAGCACTACACAATCTAAAACCATATCTATCTATCTTCTTCTTTCATGCAGTGTTGCTTTCATGCCATGCTCCAGGTCATCATAATTGTCTGCTAAACTTTCAACCCTATAACTGATTTATCTATTTAATTTTTGATTTTAAATGTTGTAGACAAAGCCCTCAATTTAGGATTACAATTGGGACCAGAATTTTTGTTGCTAAGCAGTGTGATTAACAGGTGAATTTCAACCTTTTTTGAGGTGGGCACAGTTCTGAATGAAATCATCACAGTTAACTGAATCATGTGATGATTAAGCAAATCCAGTTTCATTGACTTTGCTTGGAAGCTGGATAGAAAGGTTACAAATAATAATTACAGGATTTCAGAATGCTGCAACTGTCATAAATACATCCTGGTTGCCAAGTGTCTGAATTATGATCATGTAACCATGAGGATGCTCCAATAGACATAAGTATGAGGACCGATTGTAAGCCATTTTTCGTTGCCATTGTAACTTTGAAGAGTTGCTAAGTGAATAGTTGTAAATCAAGGCATATCCATATGAATTAAGGCTGAAATTCTAATTTAATGAATATGGCATTTACTTAATGATTACAGCAAAAGAATGTCATAAAATTGGGTTGGTCATATAGTGGCTTGACTTATGACTGTCATGACTTCCAATGGAAATTCCAGGCTCCCTTATGGTCATAGGTTGAGGACTATCTGTACTGGTTTTAAATATATCCATTGTCTAAGTTAGCATCCCCCAACTTTATGAGCACAGGGACCGGTTTCATGGATATGGGGTTTTTCCATGTACCAGATTCATTGGTTATTAAACTAAGCAAAATTGTTTGCCTTCTTAGATAATTCACAAAGCATACACATCAGTCTGTCAGACAGGCAATTCAAAATGATTTTTTTTTTAAATCAAAATAGCATTTGAATTTTAATTATGCAGAAAATTGTCACTC
>BLBF01020201.1:0-11067 GCA_015471245.1 Laticauda colubrina | reverse complement strand
TTTCCAATAACTTTGGAGCGGTTTCTAACGGGTCTTCCAGAATAAAAACCAAATCGTCAGCAAAAGCTTGTAGTTTAAATTCTTCCTTTTTAATTTTCATTCCTTTTATATTTTTGTCATCTCTAATATTTCTATTCAACACTTCCAAAGTTAATACGAATAACAAAGGAGATAGGGGACATCCTTGTCTTGTACCTCTTCTTATATTAATAAGATCTGTAAATTCTCCCTCCATCATTACCTTTGCTGTCTGTTTATTATATATGGCTTCTATTGCTTGAATAAATTTTCTGGCAAAGCCCATCTGTTCCAATAATAATAACATAAATCTCCAGTTCACGTTGTCAAATGCCTTTTGAGCATCTAGGAATATCAAAGCCATTTGTTTTTCAGGATGAGCCTCATAGTATTCCAAGGTATCCAAAATTACTCTCATGTTGTCTCTAATTTGTCTCTTTGGTAGAAATCCATTTTGATCTGGATGAATAAAATTATTTAAATATTTTTTCAGTCTTTCTGCTAAGATTGAAGCAAAGATTTTATAATCTGCATTCAATAAGGAAATAGGTCTATAGTTCTTAATTTGCAACGGGTCAGCCTCTTCCTTTAAAATAAGTGTAATATATGCCTCTGACCATGTTTTGGGTGTCATCTTTTTTAACATAACTTCATTCATAATTTCTAACAATGGAGTGTTCAATGATTCTTGAAATTTTTTATAGAATTCTGCCGGAAGCCCATCTGGACCTGGTGCTTTCCCATTATTTTGTCTTTTAAATGCTTCATTTAATTCCATCATTGTTATATTGCTTTCTAACATTTCTTCAGTCTCTTTAGGTATATTCGGTAAGTTAACATTCTGTAAATACTGTTTAATTTTTTCCTCATCAATATTCTCTTGCTTATATAGTTGTCCATAATAATCTCGAATAATTTCCTTTTTCTCCTTATTACCACAGCAAACTTGACCTTGATCATCTACTAGTTTCAATATTTTTCTTGATTCCTTCTCCTTTCTCAGTTTATATGCTAGCCATCTACCTGGTTTATTTGCATCTTCAAAATAATTCTGTTTAGAATTTCTAATTTTCTGTGCCAGTTCTTCTTTCTCTATTAATTCCATTTTATGCTTAATGGAACACCATTTCTGAGGACCATGAGGAGGAGGTGCTAGAATGGCTGAGGGAGAACAAGTAACAGTGGAGAAAGGGCCACAGACTTTATCGTGACACCAAGAGACTAAGGAGAGACCAAGCCGGGGCTACACTGCAGATGTACTCCTGGGATGGTGGAAGCACATGCACACCTGGTATGGCAAGCTACACCTCAAAAAATCTGGCCAGGCCGCTGTCAAGCTCACTGACCAGGAGATGTACATCATGGCCAAGTGCAGCTTCCTGGAGGGTGAGATCCGCCACCGAGGAGCAACCCCTCTGACACCCCTCTCCCTCAGACAGCCCACAGACAGCCAGTCCTCTTCCAGCCAGGAGACAGCTGCCCTGTCCAGGAAGGTGTCTTCGGAGGGCCCCATGGCAGAGACCCCCCAACAGCTGCACTCCACATGCCGGAGGACTTGGAGGATCTCCGGTCACAAATGGAGCAAGAAGCGGCAGCCACCAGAGACCAACCCACCCCCACCCCCACCCCCAGCTCCACAGGATGTAGGCAGAGAGGCAGACTGGAGGGCCAGAACCACACTGTCTGGTTGGAGATCAGGGACACAATCAAGAGCAGCACAGAACTTCTCTCTCAGCTGGTCCACAGCGACATACCATCCTCGGACCGGAAGCACTTCATCACCTACATGAGCCAGACACTCATGGACCTGCCCAAAGCCCAATACCAGGTGATGAAGCAAAAGATCACAGCACTTCTGCACAACCCTCAAGGCCCAGCTGAACCTGCTTCGACTCAGTCCAGGTCTGCTCCTCCACTCCAGGTAATGTCACAGCCTTTCCATGGCTTTCAACAACCCCTCACCTACCAAGGCTACGATTACCAGGACTTCCCACAGCAGAAACAGCCCTTCCCAGTCCAGGCCCAGGTTCATCGCACGCCACAGATACCACACCTCACCCAGCTGCAGACCAGACAGCCCCACTACACTCCTCCTTCCTCCACCCCACAGCCAAGCTCGTCAATCTGTCATCAGTATTGGGCCTCACATCTCAAGTCCTTGATGAGGGGCCTCTCAACCTCACGGGACTGAGTCAGCTCTCAGACAGCTTCCTGAACACACCATCCCCTGTTGTACTCTCGGGGCCAAGCACCCCAATGGGCCTCAGACCAGCACTCCAGCCACAGCTACCTCCACAGTCCCTGCCCGCTTAAGAGCTGCGACCATGGACATGACTCAGAGTGACTGAGAATAGTGACAGAGACTGAGTTGTTATCTGTTCACTTTATCTTTGCTTAAGACACTTTACTTGGTTCATTTTGCTTTTTTAATAAATTTACTTAAGACAGTTATTAACAAAGGTTATCTTTGCTTCAAACACTTGGTTCAATTTTTTTACTTAATAAAGTGTTGGTGAAAAATTTGAAAAAATGGTTAATCCTTTGCATGCTTGTGGGATGTGTAAGGATAGTTGTGGGATAGAAAAACCTCAAGTGCAAGCATAGTGGGACTGTATGGTCCACCCTCCCAGCTGCCACACATATGGCCCTTTTTTATCAATAACAATTTATTCATTGATCAACACATTTCAAAATAAACAAAGCTCTTTATTAATGCCCTATTCATTGTAGGGCCACTCAACATACATGGCACAATCTCATCAGTGTTATGCGACAGGCTCAAGGAAGCATCCATTAATCATCTATCATCCTGTCTTGCCACTCCACTGCTCCAGCTGGGGAGTTGCTGCTTCTTCCCTTCATGTGAAGCTCTGTTGGGGCCTTGTACATCCACAGTGTCTATCAGGTTTCATCCTTGCCTCCATTCACCAGGCTCCATGTCCCCAATCCCTTGTTGACGGTCCACAAGCCTGTTCTGCAACACAGTAGCGGGTGCGCATGAGATTGTGCAGGATGCAGCAAGCTTCCACGATGCTTCTCACAGTCTCTGGGTGATGCTGCATGGTGGTGAGAAGTACCTGGAACCTATTGGCCAGGATGCCAAAGGCATTCTCCACCACCCATCTTGCCCTGGACAGCCTGTGGTTGAAGATCCTCTCTTCATGGGTGAGTTATTTTGAAGTGTAGGGCTTCATGAGATAGGTTCTGAGGGAGAAGGCATCATCACCCACAATGAAGTCGGGCACATCTTGTTTGTCATTGGGTAGGGGGTCTGGATCTGGAAAACCCATGATGAGATTGCGTTCCAGCCCATCCTTGAGGTCACTGGCATTGTATACCTGGCCATCTGAAGCTGACCCATTGCCTGAAGCATCGATGTACATGAACTTGTAGTCAGCATCAACCATGGCAAAGTGGATGATACTGAAGAAGCCCTTGTAATTGTAATAAGTGGACCCTGAGTTGGCTGGAGCTTTGCAGGCCACGTGCTTCCCATCTATGGCTCCAACAGTGTGGGGAAAGTTCCACCTCTGATACCACTGTTGTGCAACTTTCCTCCAGCCTTCTTCAGTGGTGGGACAATGGAGGAGCTCCTCCACGTATTCTTCGATGATGGCCTGCACCACTTCTCTGACCACTTTGCTGATGGTGCTGTGTGGCACCCTCCAGGCATACTACATGTTTCTGTATGTGGTTCCAGCGGCCAGGTGGCGCAGAGTCATTGCCATCTTCAGTCCAGGGTCCAGATTGGGACAGAAGTTGGTGCTTGGCTTGGTCAACCTGGGTCTCAGACGCTGTACAATTTCATCAAACATGGCTGGTGGCATCCTCATGAAGTTCTGGAATGCACGAGGGTCTTCATTCCTCAGCTCCATCATCAGCTTGTCATACAGTCCAAACTCCATTCTTCTCTTGATCCATCCTAGGACCCACACAGCTCTTGAATGTCTCCTTCTTCTCCTTGTGTAGTTTGAACAGGGCTTGCTTCTGGTGTTGAATGATTGCAGCTACCATAAGGACTGTGTTATGATCCATGGTGGAGGACAATGGAAGATGTGGAAGAGTAAGACCAAGGGTGAATAGGTCTGTACCCCACGGCTGCTGGATTCATACTGAGATCCAGGTGATTTCCTCCCCCTTTTTATAGGAAATATTGGTAGTCCGCTAGGTGTCCTTCCACATACTCCAGGCATACTGCAGACATCCTAATTATTTGAGATACATCCCACATACAAACGTTTTGTCCGTTTTGATGCTTTATGTATGAGATGCATCCGCTTACATCCTTTCTATTTCCGTGCTGTGTGGATATTCACTGTGCGGACATTCCATGCACCTTTCATTTCCTCCCTCTTTCTGTTTTCAGCTGGAGTGGATATGAGTTGCGAGGATGGCCAGAGGATGCCAAGAGGATGCAACGGATGTTTAACAGATGATAACTGACATAGAAAATTTTTGCCCGTGTATGTCGTGGATGTACATTGTACGAGGCAGAAAGTTCATCAGCTCAAAAGGTTTTGTGCAGCTCAAAACTTCTTGCGCGGATGAAATCTCAGTGGACGGATGCTCAATGGATAGAGCGTATGAAACACGTATGCAGTGAGTACACAACGGATGCATCGCGTTTTCCAATGGATGGCAAGCTTTTTTGTCCGTTTTACATCCTCTTTGCATCCGTTGGTGCAGTGGGACATGGGCTTATGGTTAAAGTTTTTGGGGTTTGGGGAAGAAACCACGGCGTCAGGTAGAGTATTTCAAACATTGACCACTCTGTTGCTGAAGTTGTATTTTCTGCAATCAAGTTTCGTGCGGTTAACTTTGAGTTTGTATCTATTGTATGCTCTTGTATTGTTATGATTGAAGCTGAAGTATTCATTTGCAGGTAGGACATTGCAATGTATGCCGGAGATGGCGTATTTCTAGGTTTTCTAGGTCTAGAATTTCAAGTCTGGTGGCTTAAGGTATTCTGCAATTTGTAGAGGAGTGGAGAACTCTTCTTGTGAAATATTTCTGGACTTTTCCAATTGTGTTAATATAAGATACATGATATGGGTTCCAGACTGATGAGCTGTATTCAAGTTTAGGTCTAGCAAATGTTTTGTTTGCTGTAGTTAGTTGTGGATATTACCAGAGAAGAAGCTGTGTAGGATTAGATTAACAACTCGTAATGCCTTTTTGGCTGTGTAGTTACAGTGGGGTCTAGAAGTTAGATCATTTGAGATGAGTACTCCAAGGTCCTTGACAAAATTTGGATCCTCAACAAGGTCTTGACTACTTAGCTCGTATTTTATTTTCTGATTTTTTTCTGCCAATATGTAAGACGAAGCATTTATTTGTTGAGATTTTTTAAAAAATATACTTAATTGATTTTACTATTAAAATAGACCAACAAGACATACATAAATTTAAGAGAGAAAAAGAAAACAAGAAAAAAAAAGAACAGAAAGAAAAAGATAAAAAACGATTAAAAACATTTTCATCTTCAACAGTTTATGAGACCTCCTTTTTATCCTTATTAATACACAATTAATCCTTACATATATCCATATGTCACCATTATGATCATATCATATCTTCTTTTGCCTTTTAGTGTGAAACCTATCTTTGGTCTATCCATTTGTACCAGCAGTTCCAGCTATCGTAATATATTAAAGTGTCTTTATCTTTTAATGCCAAGGTTAATTTGTCCATTTCTGCACAACTTGAAATTTTTTGAATGATCATCTCCTCTGATGGAACATGAGGCTGCTTCCAACATTGTGCAAAAGCCAATCTGGCTCCTGTCAGAATATGTATTATTATATATTTCACTTTTTTTGATATTTGTTTATCAAAGATCCCTAACAGAAAGGACTCTGGTTTGAATTCAACGTGTTCTCTTGTAATTTCTTCCAGCTAATTTCTAATTTTCTGCCAATATTTTTGAGCTTCTGTACAGGACCACCACATATGGAAAAAAGTTCCCTCTTTTTTTTTTTGCATTTCCAGCAGTTCAGACTCATATTGGGGTGCATCTTCACTAATCTTGAAGGAGGAAGGTGCCACCTGTAAAACATTTTACAGGCATTTTCTTTGTACGCTCTCGATTTTGTGATTTTATTATTTCTACCCCAGACCTTTTCCCATTCTGTTAAGGTGATACTACGTCCTATGTTCCTACTCCAGGCTATCATGTTCCCTTTAACAATTTCTTCCTCTAATTCTACTTCTAATAAATAATTATAAAATTTTGTTATATTTTTTTTTGCCTGATTCTAATAAAATTTTATCTAATTGCTGGAGTTTATTATTAATTCCAAATTCTTTCTTGTCCTGTTTGTATCTACTTTGAATTTGAAGATATGCCCACCGATCAATTTTTAATCCCTGATGTTGAAGGTCTTGCCACGATTTTAGATTTCCTTGCGTATCCAGTAGGTCCTTATATTTAATCATTTTAGTAATATCTAGATGATTTGGGTGGATCATTGCCTCCATTGTTGAGATCCAGATTGGTATCTTTAAGGAGTGTTTTTTTCTGTATTTTCTTCCAATTAATCGATAATGAATCTCTGATTAGGTGTTTGTGAAAATATTTTTGACTAGTTTTCCCAATATCCCATAAAAAAGCATGCCACCTCCTCTGTAAGTCATGGCTTTCTAAGAATAATATTCCTTTATTGGTTAAATTCACCCATTCCTTCAACCATACCAAAGAGGCCGCTCTATAATACAACTCCCAATTTGGAAGTGGCAATCCTCCCCTGCTCTTCATATCCTGTATTGCCTTTAAGTTTATTCTAGATTTTTTCCCTTGCCAGATGATTTTTTGCAGTTATTTTATTAAGTCCTTCAAAAAACTTTTTGTGTACTTTAATTTGAATCATCTGAAATATATGGGGGAATTTTGGAAGAAAGTTCATTTTAATAGCAGCAATCCTGCCTAATAATGAAAGTTGCAGTTTGCCCCATGTTTCTAAATCCTTCTTTACCTGTTGCATTAATTTATCATAATTATTTTCCTAAAGTGTCTTACAATGTGCTGTCAACCATATTCCTAAGTATTTAACTTTCTTTATCACTTGTATTCCCATAACTTCTTCTAGTTCTAATTTCTGTTTTTCTGTTAAATTTTTAGTCATTAATTTAATTTTCTTCCTGTTAATTTTTAGTCCTGCTACTGCTCCAAATTGTTTCATCAATTTATTATAATTCATTCATCAATTTTTGTCCTCTTTCTATTGGTTCTTCAATGAAAAAAATCATATCATCCGCAAACACTTGTAACTTATATTCTTCTTTCTTAACCTTTAATCCTTTTATATTTGGGTTCTGTCTAATTCATGTTAATAATGCTTCTAATGATAATATAAAGAGCAGGAGTGAGAGTGGGCAGCCCTGTCTGACTGCTTTTTCCATTTTTATTGGGTGGGAATATTCCCCATTTATTATAATATTCGCCTGTTGTGTATCATAAATGGTTGTTATAATATTTTCAAATTTGGTGCTTAAATTCATATTATAATTTTTTTGGATTAAAAATTGCCAATTTAAATTATCGAAGGCCTTTTCTGCATCTAAAAACATAAGTGCTATTTGTTTTTTGGGGTGGGCTTCGTAAAATTCTAAAACATCTAATACTATTCTTAAATTATTCCTGATTTGTCTAGTCAGGAGAAATCCATCTTGGTCTTCATGTATATGCTCATTTAACATTCTTTTTAGTTTACTTGCTATAATAGTAGTAAATATTTTGTAATCAGTATTTCACAAAGAAATCGGCCTATAATTTTGTAAATATCGGGGTCCGAATCCTCCTTCAGGATCAGCTAAATCAATGCCCTCCTCCATGAGTCCAGCATCCTGGCTGCCAAAAAGACATCATTAAAAACTTCCATCATAAGAGGTCCTATTTGTTCTGCTATTGCCTTGTACAGCTACCCTGGGATCCCATCTAGTCCTGGAGATTTGTTGTTTTTCTGGTTCTCTATTGCTGATTTCAATTCGAACCAATTGATTTAATTGGTTTATTTACTAATTCTTCCATTTCTTCCCCAATTGCTTTATCCTTCATTTCATCAAAATAGTTTCCTATCTTATCTTCATTAACTTCTTCCTTTTTATATAACTCTTAAAAATACTTATGGGCAATTTCTTTTTTCTGTTCTATCCCTTGTTGTATATCCCCCTTTCCATCTATTAGCTGATAAATCAATCTTTTTTCTTTCCTTTTTAAAAGTCTTTATGATAGCCATCTCCCTGGCTTGTTGGCATACTCAAAATGAGTTTGTCTAGTTGTATTCAGATTTATAATCATTCTCTCTTGTTCAATTAAATTCAATTTATGTTTAGTTATTGTTATCTGATTTTGCAATTTTGAATCCTTTAGGGTATTCTGTAATTGAGTTTCTAATTCCTTAATTTTTTGTTGTAATTTGTTTTGCTGGGCATATTTTTCTTTATTCCTCTTGGCGTTATAAGAGATTATTATACCTCTTATTACTGCCTTCATTGTATCCCAAGTATCCCAAGTGCTCCATTATCATTTTCCTTTTAAAAAATAGTTTAATTCCTCTTTGAGTTTGTTAGTATATTCTTTTTCTCTTATTAACTGAGTATTTAATGTCCATCTTTTCTTGGGTTTTTCCCTACCCTTCCATATTATCTGAATTGGATTGTGATCTGCCCATTCATTGGGTAGGATTTCAGTCCCTTTTATCTCATTTGCTATTCATCCTTGCCATATCAATTCGTGTCCATATTTGATGAGGATTTGAATAGAATGTAAATTGTTTTTTCTCAGGATGTAATCTTTTGCATATATCAATCAAATTTAACTCCTTCATCATTTCCATGCTTATTTTGGGAAGCTCTCTTTTTTCCCTTTGTTCCCTCCCCCATTACTATGTCTTTTTGATAATCATCAATAGAATTGAAGTCCCCTATAATACAAATATTTCTTTTTCCCAATCCTACTATTTTTCCATAAAGATGCTTAAAAAACTCTTTTTGTTCTCCATTTGGGGTGTAGATTACCACTAAGAGAATTGGGATGGCATTAATCCAGATCTGCAAAACCAGAGTTCTTCCCTCTGGATCTGACAATATTAAATCTACTTTCATATCCTCTTTAACATATACTGCAATACCTTTCTTTTTCCTCGTGTCTGCTGGTGCAGTGAATAGCTTCCCTAATTTCGGGCATTCTAAATATTTTCCATCTGATTTCTTTATATGAGTTTCTTGTAGACATACTATATCAGTATTTTGTTTGATTAATTTGGCTATTATCCTTTTCCTTTTTATCATCAATTTTAAACCATTTATATTAATTGATAATAGTTTATTTTCTTCTTACATTTAATTAGTTCTATTTCGCTCTTTGTCTTGTGGCTGCTCCGGTCTCTCCTTGTGCCTGAAGATGTGTCCTACTTTCTTCTCTCTCCTGTTGTAATTGAGTATTTCCTTGATTTCCTAAAGTTCCATCTCTGTTCTTATGATAGACTTGATCTTCCTGGGAGTTCATTTCCAGCTCATCCTTACTGCTCTGGTCTTCCGGGGCTACCAACCATTCATAAAATTCCTGGGCCTTTTCCATGGAGTCTATTTTGATTTTCCTCTCATCACATGAAACTAACATCCCCTCCAGGATTAGCCATTTAAATATGATTCTTTACTGATTTAGGTAAGCTGCTAAGAATTTATAATCTCATCTTTGTTCTCTTACTCTTCTTCGTATTTGTTTGAGAACCAAGACTTCTTTGCCTTTATATGTGATTGATTCATCTCTTGACATCCTATATATGATATCCCAGACACTCCTTCTCGCAAATCGTATATGGACTTTTCTTGGGCATTTGTGGCATCTGGCATAATTAGTGCTAACCCTGTAAACTTTGTTGAGATTTGAAGTTGCCATTTGATTGACCATTCTGATACATAGTCAAAGTCTTTTTGGAGAGTAGTAGTATTGTCTGTGGTGTTGAACAGCTTTATATCATCAGTGAAGAGAATGCAGTTGCTCTTAATATGATCACAGAGATCATTTATGTAGAGTATGAAGAGAGTTGGTCCTAAAACACTGCCTTGCGGGACACCACTGTTGACAGGTACAGAATTTAATAGGATGCTCCCAATTTTGACCATTTGTCTGTTTGACAGGAATACTTCTATCCAGTTATGTAGGTGTCCAGAGGTTTTGCTAAGAAAATTGCTAAGATTAAGAAACACTGAACTAGACCAAATTAGCTCTCCTAATAAAACTATTCTAGACTGGCTCAAAAAATAGAGCTAACAATAAAAGGGGATCCAATAAACTGTTTTCCTGAATAAGTTCAACAATCAAACTGGTATGAAAATAAATTAACCAGAAAAAACTTTGCTTGCTAAAATTGAGAATTAACAAAAGTTGTTCTTCCTGTTGTTTGACCAAGCTCTCCCCCTAAAAAAACCACACAATTTTGTCAGGAAGCTGAAAAAGATCATTATCATCTCCTACATGATTCTGCACACCTTTGGGAAACCACAGGAAAGATATTTGTTTCAGAGCCATTACTATAATATCTGCTAAGATGCTCATTTCTTTAATTAGAACTTTGATGTAGCTTCATCTAGGTTATATACATAACTGTATTCATCCAAAAGCTTTGACAGGTGACAATGCTGGATAGTCTCATATTTTTCCTTTCATCTCAGCAGACTAATCTCAGAATATTTCCAAAATTTAGATATGTCATCTTTCTCTTTATATCTGACAATTGGTGAGTATATTATAAAAATTGAGTCTATCTTTGGAGGCATTAAGATCATTACGAATATTGTTAACAGCAACAAAAGTAGGAAATCTTCCTATATTTAGACAAGTTGGATTTAAAATCCATGTAAAGATATGCAGTACAGCAAAATTACAATGCACAAATTTGGAGCAAGCTCACAACACACCCCAAAAACTACAGTATTATAAATTCATCATACATTAATCTTCCATTTCCATAATGGAGGTTTGCATTTCCATGTTTTATAAACAGCAACAAAAAGAAGTGTGTGTGTGTGTGTGTGTGTGTGTGTGAG
>BLBF01020200.1:0-11274 GCA_015471245.1 Laticauda colubrina | reverse complement strand
GAGAGAGAGAGAGAGAGAGAGAGAGAGAGAGAGAGAGAGAGAGAGAGGGAGAGGGAGAAGAAAGAAAGAGGAATGGAGAGAAAGAAAGAGAGAAAGAAAGAAAGGGAGAGAGAGAGAAAGAAAGAGAAAGGGAGAGAAAGAAAGACCAAGAAAGAAAAAGGAAGGGAGAGAAAGAAAGAGGAAGAAAGAGAAAGAAAGGGACAGAGGGAGAGAAAGAGAAAGAAAGAAAGAAAGAAAGAAAGAAAGAAAGAAAGAAAGAAAGAAAGAAAGAAAGAAAGAAAAGAAAGAAAAGAAAGAAATAGGAAGGAAGGGGGAAGAGAGAAAAATTTGTGTTATTATTTTTAATTGTTCCATTATTTATCATATATTAATATTTTACATTGTCCCTACGCTAGAGTGATTTTACTGCCTTTCTTTTGCCCAGATATTTTTCAGGGTTTACATGTCTGTAGTCCAGAGCATAAATACATAAGTGTTTAACAGGGTTGAAAGGGACTATGGAGGTCTTCTAGTCCAACCTCCTGCTCAGGCAGGAAAACTGAGGATGCCAAATTCTGAGTAGAGGTCCTGGGAAAGGTATCAAAATAACAGAATAACACTTATAGTAGAAGGGATCTTGGGGGAGAACCGTATACCATTTTAGAGAAATGGCTGTCCAGTCTTTTCTTAAAAATCTCCAGTGTTGGAGTATCCAGAACTTCTGGTGGCAAGCAGTTCCACTGGTTAATTGTTCTCACTTGTTAGATCGTGGGAAAAAGGAGACTGGAGACCAGCGTGACTTTCAGCTCTTTATTTGGTTCCTGGAATCAGTCTGACTGCGGAGCCGCGGCAGCCTATTTTATAGAGGCTGCTCGCAGCTCACGGGCAATGACAGCTCCTTAAACCTCCCGCTGTTAGGCGGGCCAATCACGGGCTGGCAATTGTTGTCCAATCACTGTCACTTAAAAGTACCAATCATTTTTGAGTATTAGTGGACCAATCAGAACAGGGTATTTCAAGTATGCTAATATGTAACACCTCTCCCCACTTGGTTTAGTCCAACCTACATTACGTAGTCACGTAAGTAGGCAGGGCTTTTATGGTGTCTATTTGACCTGCACAGCACAGTTACATTGTTGTCTTCGGCCGGTTCAGATGGGATCGCTGTTTCTCCCGTTCTTCTCCATGGAACCTCCTGGAAGGTGGAGTCAGCCATGCCACTCCTGTCTGGCCTGACTGGGCTGGTAGAGTCGACCCAGCTGCTCCCTTCTGGAGTGGTTTCTTGATGTTTTTGCATTGCCTGTTCCTCTCTACCGAAGTCACCTCCAGGTAATTTTGGTTTCTTTCTGGGACTACTTGAGAATTTGGTTGGCGGTTTGTTGTTAGGTTTTGTTTGCGGTGTTTCTTGTGCTAATGGAGGGTCTCCCCCTCCCCTCTTATTCATGTTTGTGGGGTCTCCCCCCTCTCTGGTCTGATGAAAATTGTTACTGTTTAATGTTTGCTGTGATTCTGGCGTGTGTGTGTGTTCTTTTCCTTCGTATCTGGGTGTGTTAGTGTTTCTTTCTGATGTTTATAATCTCAGTTGATCTGTGCATCTCCTCCAGCTTCTTCCGTCCTCTGTTTCTAGTCTGTATGACTGGGGTCCTGTTACTTGGGTTATTTTTGCCAGTACCCACAGTGGGTGCCCCATGATATTTTTTGCGTATACTAGGTCCCCTGTTCCAAATGTGCGGTGTTTGCTAGAGGAGTCTGCTGGTTTTTCAGGGCTGTAGGTGGGGTGTAATCTATCCAGGTGCGATCTTAATTTTCTGCCCATCAATAGTTCTGCTGGGCTTTTATTTGTTGTTAAATTAGGTGTGATGTGTTATATAGTGAGCATTTTGTAGATTTTTTCCTTTATGTCCCCCGTGTCTAGTTTCTCTATAGTCTCTTTAGTATATCAGACCATGCGTTCTGTCCGCCCATTTGTAGCCGGCCAGCCCAGTGCTGTCAAAGCATGCCTTATGCTGTGCTCGGCAAGGAACTTTTCAAATGTCAATGCCATGAATTGCGGTCCGTTGTCTGAAACTACTAGGTCCGGCAACCCATGTGTTGCAAAAAGCCTCCTCAGCTGTCTGATGATGGCTTCTGTTGTTGTGGAGTTCATGACGCTTACTTCCAACCAATTCGAGTAAGTGTCTACTGTTATTAAAAATGTGTGTCCTTTTGTGGGCCCTGTGAAATCTATGTGTATTCTTGACCAGGGTCCCTTTGGTGTTCCCCAGTTGAGGATAGGTGCAGCAGGGGGTGTAAGACTGGATTGTTGGCATTTCGTGCACGTTTCCACCCATCTCTCAATATCCTTATCCATCCCTGGCCACCATACATAACTCCTGGCCAGGGATTTCATTCGTACAATACCTACGTGTCCTTCATGCAAAATATCCAGTACTTGTTCTTATAATAGTTCTGGTATGACTACCCGATCCCCCCATAGTATACAACCTTTTAACATTGAGAGTTCAGTCTGTCTATTCCAGTATGGCTTTAAAGTCTCGTCTTTCTCATTTTCCGGCCACCCTTTTCCTACCCGGTTTAAAAAACGTGCCAACTTTTTGTCTCTTGCGGTTTCTTTCACAATGTCCGCTGTGGTTATGGGTAGGTTTGGTAATGTTTCAATTTGTAGGGTGGATGTGGTAGGTGCCGGGTCACTTCCAAGTTCCGATAGGGGAGTACGGCTCAGGGTGTCGGCATGTGAAATATCCTTCCCTGGCCAGTGAGTTAATTTGTAATTGTATGCGGCAAGGAACTCAGACCACCTTGTCATTCATGGAGAGAGTATGTTTGGGGTGGCCTTGTTTCCTATGAGTATTCCCAAGAGTGGTTTGTGATCAGTGATTAGTGTAAAGGTCCTACTGTAGAGATATTCATGGAACCGTTTGATCCCGCATATCACTGCTAACGCCTCTCTGTCCAACTGGCTGTAGTTCCTTTCTGCTTTGGACAGTGTTTTGGAAAAGAAGATGATCGGCACTTCTCTCCTGTCTGGTAGCATGTACGGCTCCGATGCCGAATGGTGATGTGTCAGGTGACTGTCAGTGGCAGTGTTTTGCTGTATTGGATTAACACAGATTCGGATGTCAGCAAATCTTTTATTTTCTGGAATGCTGTCTCTTCTCGACGTCCCCAGGTCCAGGTGGCTTTCTTGTCCAGTGATCTATGTAGTGGTTTCGCCGTCGTTGCCTTCTGTGGCAGAAAAACATTATAAAAATTGATAAGTCCCAAGAATGCTTGTAAATCTGTTTTGTTTTGGGGCCGGGGCACTTCTTTGATCGCTTTGATTTTTTTATCTGTGGGGTGGATGCCATCTTTATCTATTAGGTACCCCAGGAATTCGACTTTAGAAGTGGCTAGCTGGCATTTTTCTTTTTTAACTTTGAGTCCTGCCTCTTGAAATCTTTGTAAGATTTCCTGAGGCGGCTTTCCAATTGGTTCTTGTCATTGGCTGATACTAGCATGACATCGAAGTATGGGACCACCCCTTTTATCCCTTGTAGCAAACACTCCATCATGCTTTGGAATACCCCTGGGGCCACGCGGACTCGAAATTGCAGTCTTTTGCATCTGAATGCTCCCCTGTGAGTCACAATTGTTTGTGCCTCCACTGTTTTGGGATTGACTGGCAATTGCTGGTACACTTGTGCAAAGTCGAGCTTTGCAAGACCTTGCCTCCCCCCAACGAATGTAACAGATGTTGCACTACGGAACGGGGTATGCACTTTGTTGTAGTGCATGATTTAGGGTGGCCTTGTAATCTCTGCAGATTCTCATGGACCCATCTGGCTTAATTGGGGTCACAATTGGGGTTTCCCACTTTGCATGGTCTATTGGTTCCAATATCCCCTGTGCGATGAATTTATTCAATTGCTCATTGATTTTTGGTTTTAATGTGAAAGGAACTCACCTTGCCTTTAATCTGATTGGGGCTATGGTCGGATTCAAAAGATGGGGGACCCTTGGTACTTGCCTAGTTTTCTATCGAACACGTCCTGGAGATCCCTCATCAGGCTCTCCTCCCAATCTATTTCGGTGACGCTGTTGATCCTGGTCACTCCGATTCCCAGGGCTGTGAACCATTTTAGTCCCAGTAGACTTGGCCAATCCTGGTCTACGATAGCTAATGGAAGAATTTCTGTGTGCTTCTTGAATTTAACTTGGAAGTGTCCAAGTCTATCTACAGGGATCCTGTTCCCTTGGTAGTCTTTGAGGGTCAGTTTTTGGCTCTCCAGCTCCGTTCTTTGTATGCTCGGTATCAGTCTCTTAAGTGTGTTCCATGATACCATAGACAGGTATGAGCCAGAGTCCACTTCCATCTCTCATGGCTGGCCTTCAATGTTGGCTTTCACATGTACCTTCCGGACATCTGTTGCGTTAGAATGCCCGATGGTTATACTCTGGTGTGTCTCTTCCTTTCTGTAAATCTCATTGGGCCGTTTGCTTCTGTTTTCTCGGCTCCAACAGCCCCATGCCTGTTTTTCTTTCATTCTGGAGGGGGTGCTGTCTCTTCATCTGGGTCTGTAGCTCTTTCGGTTCCGGCAGACCCTTGCTATGTGTCCTCGTCTCTCACAGTGTCGGCAAATCACGTCTAGGAAATGGCACTCGGAACAGGGGTGGTCTCCTCCGCACCCGGCACATTGGAACCCGACTTATGTTTTCTCCTCTCACATCTATTTTGTTCCAATTGGAGTCTGTGTATTTCCTCTTCCTCGTCTTTGGTTTTGGACACAGACTTGATGTCATTGTGTTGAGTGGTGGTCTTGTGGTTGCCCTCTGGTTTCTTGTCCCGGGGTTGGCTTGTCTTTGCCAGTGTTTTTTGGTTTTCCATATTCATTTGCCGCATTGTGTCTGCTGATTTTTTGGTGGCTTCGGCTGCCGTGGCCTTAGCGATGGCTTCAGTGACTGTGATATTTGGTCGGGTTAGCAACCGGTTCTGCAAGGTGAGGTCTCTCAGGCTTAGGACCATGTGGTCCTTCATAGCTTCATCCATGTTGAGGAACTTGCATGTCCCCCCCAAATGTCCCTTAGAGCTGGTACAAAATCTCCGATGCTCTCACCTTCTCTCTGATCTCGTTTGTAAAATTCATGTCTCCGAATAAGGCTGGAGACAGACGGTGCATAATGAGCCTTCAGTATTTTTTCCAAATCTCGCCAGGCCATCTGTTTTATGTCCTCAGGCTTGGCCAATGCTTTGGCCATCTTGAACACTGCAGGCCCACAGGGTGTCAGTAACACAGCTCTTTTTCTGTTGTCGGAGATTCTCTGTAGGTCATTGCTCTCAAGGAACATGAGGAATCTGTCGATGTACGATTCCCAGTCCTCCGTCGCTGGGTTGAATGGTGCAGGTGGCAAGTTGGTGCCGGCCATTTCGTCTTGTTCAGTTCTCATTGCCATGTGCTCAACTGGTCTCCTTGTCTCAGGATCCCACCTTCGTCGCCAGTGTTAGATCACGGGAAAAGGAGACTGGAAACCAGGCTGGCAATTGTTGACCAATCACCGTCACTTAAAAGCACCAATCATGAGTATTAGTGGACCAATCAGAACAGGGTATTTCAAGTATGCTAATATGTAACATCACTGTCAGGAAGTTTCTCCTTAGTCTTAGCTTGCTTTTCTCTTTGTTCAGTTTCCATCCATTGCTTCTTGTTTGCCTTCTGGTGCTTTGGAAAATTGCCCCCCTCTTCTTTCTAAGAGCCTCTTAAAAACCTGTTGCCTATCACACTCTTGAGCAAAGCATGTGAGCCATTTCCTCCTTTCATTGGTCCATGAAAGTACATCTATAGTATGTAGATAATAAAGTCAAAAAAAAGTGAACATTTTACAGAACTATAAAGTTGAGGCTGGGTGTGACAAGGAATGGCTGGGAGGGGAGAGGCAGGTGAAGCACCCCTTGACAGTAGTGATATTGAATTGCCCACACATTCACATGACCACCAAGGCACGCCCAGCCAGCAAGCCACACCCACAAATTAAACCATGCCCACAGAACTGGTTGTTATGAATCCTTCAAGATGGAGTGTGTTTTAAGAATTATTGATTCAATTAATAAGGCAAAGCAATTAAATACTATGCTATTACATATTGCACACAAAATGCCAGTAGGCAATTAAAAAATAAATCTAGTCTAGAGTACTTTAATTCCCTAATAATGGTACACTAGAGCTTTTATTGTTTTATTTTATTATTTATTTAAAACATTTTTATTTACTTAAAATATTTATCTACTGCTTCTTATTTTAAAGATCTAAAAAAAAAATCTCTTCTTTCTAATACCACATTTCCTGTTACTCGGGAGAGTGGTCAAGTCCAAACCTCACAACTGCTCAGATTTGCTCCAGGATAGAAAAGTTGGTTGAGGAAAAAGGAATTTAGTTTCATAAAAGATCACAAAAATTTTGATTTTCTTCAGATTGTTATATAGTTGTACTTTTGTAATTGGGAAATAGGATAGAGAGGTTGTGAAATTTTCTGTCAGAGGTGTCAGAATAATAGGAAAAAAAGTGTCATTTACTTCTCGACTGTAGACAGGCGAATGTATTCCTAAAACAGCCCTGATGAACCTTCATATGATTTTCATCCCCTTTTCCACATCTACAAAAGATGACCAGATTGAGTCGAAGGGTTGGGTCAAATATCATCAATCTCAAATCCCCTCACACCCACAAGAGATCCAAGCTTCATCTACTTTGAATTTCATTGACTCTTATCTACCACCAATTTGCTTTGACTGTTCATAGTTCAGATTCTTGTATGGAGCATAAACTTGCAATAAACTTTCAGACTAATTTTAAATTCATTATTTCCCTGCACCTGACATCATCTCTTTTTCTCAATCCTTATTCATCCCTGAAAATATCTAGAAAACAGTATGGATATAAAATAATTTTTCCACTGGTTCTGTTGATAGACAATTTAGGCATTTTATTCCAAATAAAATTTTATTCCAAATAAATTTTCCTTCCCTTCCCTTCCCTTCCCTTCCCTTCCCTTCCCTTCCCTTTCCCTTTCCCTTTCCTTTCCTTTCCTTTCCTTTCCTTTCCTTTCCTTCCTTCCTTCCTTCCTTCCTTCCTTCCTTCCTTCCTTCCTTCTTTCCTTCCTTCCTTCAAACCTACACACTCTTTATATAGCTACCAATCTCATAGAAGTGATTCTAGGTGACTACATTTCAGGGATGTGAATGCTAGAAATTAGACAAGATTCAATTTCCTGTTTTCAGTATTCAATTTTCTCAGTTAAAAAAATATGAATATAAAATACTCGAATATATAAAAAATAAATTAAATACATGCAATAAAATTATTTAAAAAATAATGTACATAATCAAATACATATCTCTTGGAACTCCTGGTTTCTTGACTGAATCAGCCAAAATAACCCCATTTTCCATGAGATGGAGACAAAAGGAACTTGCCTTATTCTCTCTTCAAACACTCATTTCAAACAAAAATATTCTTGTTCCTGATTAGCTCTTAGCATTTGATTTTCCAAGAGTTTGGTGGTCTTTCTGTCTGTAGTATACATAGATTGATTGGTTAAATCTGGGGGTTTCTTCAACTCATTTGGGTTGAATTTTCAGCGCAAAGTTTATCCCCATTCACTACTGTTATATACTGACTTTAGTTTCTAATGCTAGAAAATTTAGTTTGTTAAGATAAATTATAACCATAAATTCTTATTGATTTTAAGGGCCTTAAAACTGCATACAAATTACCATCCTGAAATACAGAGAGTAAATCCAATCCAATTTCACCTGATCTGTTTATTCCAAGCAGTCAAAAAAAGTGAATGCACAACCCAGGGGAAATCTGTAAAAAGTACAATTATACCTTCTATAATCATTTCACACACAACTATAAAACTGGACAGCAACCAGGGAAATACATGAAAAAGGACTTTAGACCATCTCCACAAAGTAGGCATATGTGTATACTAATTATGAAAGTAATACCTCTTGATCACAAACCAGCCTACACTGAATGCACAATTAAAAGCAAAGTAAGTTTGAAAGTGAATGTGAAATCAAGAGAACCAGTATGGTCTAGTGCTGTGTTAGCGAACCTATGGCACGCGTGCCACAGGTAGCATGCAGAGCCCTGCCTGTGGACATGTGCACAGTCACTCCCACTTGGCTCTGCCATGCATTCGAACATGCCTCCTGCGAGCCAGGTAGTCTTCAGGTCTCTGCCACGCATGGGGGGGGGGGGTGCATGCTCAGGGGGCAGGGAGCATATGTGAGGGGTGGGGCACATGCAGGGGGCATAGGCACGAATGTGGGGGCATTCATGTGTGGAGGGCATGCACATTGCATTTTGGGTATGCACATGCTTTGGGCACTTGGTACCAAAAAGGTTCACTATCATTGATCTAGTGCCAAGGCATATACGAAATTCCCTGTACATCATGCCCGGCCACATACATTGGACAGACCAATAGAAGAATAAGTACCCGCCTAGAGGAACACAAAAATGCAGTAAAAAAGCTGGAACACACCTCCTCACTAGTCCAACACATGAAAACCACAGGTCACAACATCAACTTCAATGGCACTAAAACCCTGGCCACTATAGAAAACCCCAGCCACAGAATCATCAGAGAAGCCATAGAGATTGAAAAAAGACCTGACAGCATGAATAGAAGAGATGATTCCACCAGACTGTCAATCATTTGGAAGCCAGCACTCTCAAACAGAAAGATCTCCATGCCACAAGCCAGGCAAACACCTGGGCAAAAACAGACTCCCTCTGATAGCTCCAACCTAACCCCCCCACCAGGCACCCAGGTGAAACCCAGCTTGCTAATGAATAGCAGCTTGCTAATGAAGAGCAGCCGTCCCTTCACACGGAGCCAAGCTGCACTAAAAGCCTCCAACACAAGAACAGACTGTTGCCAGCCAATCAAAGCCACAAAACAGACAGAAGAAACCAGGAACACCAATCAATCAAACTCCAAGTCCAATGTAACAGGTCCAGGCTCCCAACCAATCAGAATGGACCAGCCTCAAATTTAAAACCAGGAGCTGTAAGACCCATATCCATACAGAAGCCTGAAGATGGCAGATGAGATTCTGCTGAAACGTTGCTACAACTTTAACAGAACTACAATGACGTGGGATAATACCCGAAGGAAGCTAAACAGCATACATGTAAGTACCCGCGAAAGCTTAAAAAAACTATATATATATATATATATATATATATATATACACACACACACATACATAGATACATATATATATATGTCTCTTATCTTCTAATTTGTTAAAAGTCTTTTCCTACAAAAAAGGTTTCAGTTTTTCTCATTCCTTTTTTTTTTTTTTTAATGTGGAGCTTTCTTCATAGTTACACGGAGGAAGAAGGGGTGGGGGTGGAATTGTGTAACACATTTTACCATATTTCCCTGTCCTGAAAAAAAAAACACCTCACAATAATATCACAATAATGTTTTAAATGAACTGTGAGAAGTCCAAAAAGGCTGCAGATTATTGTAGAGATGATGGCACACTTACAAACATTAACATACATGAGAAGTTCACGAACATTTTATTGAGATGCTATTTTTTATTGGGAAAAAATAAAATAAAAGCCCTTTAATTTCTATCAAATGGTAACAGAGTGATAAAACACATTAAAGGAAGCATATTGAGTGCCAAATGGCCTTTTCTTCCTCGGGGAGATAAATTTACCCACATTTTAGCATCAAATGTATAACTAAGAATGGCATTTCGGGTTTACCTCTTTCTACAGCAGAAATTAAGGCTATATAAGAGGACATTTCAACCCGATTCCTCTGTGAGACAAAGCTAGCATATTTCTGTTGTGATTTATCTTCCTTAAAATCTATTTCACTGGAGCTCTTTGTCTATCATTATTATAATGCTTGGCCTATCATATTAGACAAATTATTCTCTTCTGTCATCATCTGCAAAATAAGCCTTATTTCCTTCAGGGCTTTAAGTTTGTATATGTATCTGTGTGTTCGTAGTTGGAACAAAGCTGTTTTGTGCAAAGTGTTTTTTTTTTTACTTTTTCCATTTTATCTCTCTGCCATGGAATAAAATGACCATTAAGGGGAATTAGCAATGTGTAATTATCCCTGATAATAATTAAAAAAACATTTCCAAAGGACCAGCACCTCTATTGCTCATTTAAATTTTCCTTCCCTATTACCTGTTTCTTTGTGTCTATAACAAGCTGAAAAAGCCCATTTCAAGCCCTCAAGTAGATAATTTGTACTTTTCTTCTTCTTTTTTTCTTCTTTCTTTTTTGCCTTCAAGTCTCTCAGGTTGTTTTTTTTCCTTCATCTGTGCCTGCTCTCCAGTCAGTGAAGAAACATGAGGGTTTAGACAAGAATATGAAATGATATCCCCATTAAGGATTTGTTCCCAGATGTAAAAAGCTTCTCCTTTGTGAGAATATTTTGCACAACCTTCACAAATGCAGGTCGGGTAACAGACACATCCAACCGAAAGGAGCTATTTTGTGAGAGATTAATATTCATTTAGCATCACTGACATTTCACAGAAAAAGACAAGGAATAATCCAGCCCCACAGCCAATAGGAAAGGGAAATATATTATAACTAGAAAGTATTTGTGGAATAATCTGGGAGTTGCAAACCCACCCTCTCTCTCTCTCTCTCTCTCTCTCCCTCCCTCCCTCCCTCCCTGTCTTATGCTCTTCCTCTATTCCTCTCTCTGTGCCCCACTTTCTTTCCCCCTCTCATTCTCTTTCCCGCTTCCTCTTTATTATTCATTCCTTTCTCTCACTTTCTCACTCCTTCCTTCCTTCTCTCTCTCTCCCTCCCTCCTCTGTATACACACACTCACACACACAGAGGCAGGCAGCCAGGCAGGTAGACAGACAGATATGCAAGATTTTCAGAAATAGTTTGCTTTTTCTGGACAGAGAAAATAGGCAGAGAAAAAGGGACTGGCCTAAGATCATCAGCTGGCTTTGTGCATAAGGTTAGAACTCATAGACTCTTGGTTTCTGGTTAAGGCATTAGACTAGAAATCTGGAAGCTTCGCGTTCTAATCCTGCCTTGACCATGAGTGGGTGACTTTGGGATAGTTACTCTCTCTCTGCCTTAGGAAGTAGGCTCTGACAAATCACTTCTGAAAAAACTTGGCAAAAAAGTACAGGAATTTGGTCAGGCAAGCTCTGAGAAATGGATATGATAGATGATAGATAGATAGATAGATAGATAGATAGATAGATAGATAGATAGATAGATAGATAGATAGATAGATAGATAGATAGAT
>BLBF01020188.1:0-12884 GCA_015471245.1 Laticauda colubrina | reverse complement strand
CTCTCTCTCTCTCTCTCTCTCTCTCTCTCTCTTTCTTTCTTTCTTTCGCTTTCCTTTTTTCTTCCCTCCTTCCTTCCTTCTTTCTCTTCTTTCCCTTCTTTCCTTCCTTTTTCTCTTTTTTTTTTATTATTGCATTTATTTCTTACATTTGATTCCTTATCTTTACTAAATTTAAATTATTTGTTCAATACTGGACCCTGACTCCCATCCTCCCCGGCTGCCGCAGAGGCGGTTGCGGCTGATGGGAACCGCCACCTGCCGCTCTTCCCCCAGCACGAGGGACGCTCAGCCCGGTCCAGCCAGCCACTGAATCCAAGCTCTGCCATTGGCTGGGACGTTTCCCCAAGCCAGCCAATCAGCACCCTTTTACGTCAACGGCCCGCCAGTTGGAAAACAGAATCTCCGCCTCTTTCGGGCTTGGGTTCTGAGGCGTGAGCGCCGTGTGGCGTCATCCATCCCCGACACGCGGGGCGTCTCCTTGTCGAATCAGCGCCCCGGCTCCCGCGTGACGCGCTCTTCCCGGGGGTCTCGCGAGACTTGGCGGGAATATCCGCGTTAGGAGGGGGGGGGAACACTCGGTTTGGCTCGGAGGCGCCTCTGTTCGCCCCTCTCGGGAAGGAGGAAGCCGGGCAAGACACCCTGACCTCCGGGGACGCCGGCGGAGCAACCGAGGACCTGGTAAGCGGCGCCCAGGAGAAGCGGGGTGGCCTTTGACCGCCTCCGGAGCCCCTCCCGCCGGGGGAAATCCCCCGCTCGCGTGGCAGACCGCTTGGATTCCAGCTCCCATCCTCCCCAGCCGCTCGCCCTGTGCGCCCCAAGGGCGCTGGACCATAGTCCCCATTCTCCCCGGCCTCCTCTCCGAACCACTAGCCCTATCCTCCCCGGCGGGACGGGCCCCGCCCTCTCAAGGGCCGAGACGGCGACGCCCATCATCCCCAGCCTCCTTCCCCAGCCAGCCCCTCCCCCAAAGGGTGTTTTTGTTTGCGTGGGTATTGATTTCGAGACCGGTGAGATCCCCGAACTCAGATCTCCCACCGTGGCCCCTTGAAGCCTGGAGGACTTCAACTCCCAGAATTCCCCAGCCAGCAAAAGCTTTCGCTGGCTGGGGGATTCTGGGAGTTAAAGTCCTCCAGGCTTCAAGGGGGCACGGTGGGGGACCCCTCCCCTAACCCACAACATAAACACTGAATAATACCTTAAAAAGTATCAAAGTTAATATTTCACAATCCAATATCTCCTTTCTGTTGCCATTGGTTGGAAGCCTGGAGGCCAGCGGGTGGGGCACTGTCGGTTGTTTTATTTGTCTGTTTATTTGCATCTCACCTTCATTGTCTCTGTAAATAACTTGTGGTGGTGACCATGTCTAGTATTCCTCCTCCTTTTTATGTTTTTATTTATTTATTTATTTATTTATTTATTTATTTATTTATATATATATATATATATATATATACACACACACACACACACACACACACACACACACACACACACATTTTCAATACAGTGTATTGTCCAGGCCATATCATTTTACAAAAGAAAAGAGAAGGAAAAAAAGAAAAGCAATAACAACATACATGCTAATAAAATTAGTCTTGGTGGAACAAAATGGTTTGAACCAAATTTATAATTATTTTGGCTTATTGAGAATCCCATTATTGATATTAGCATACTTACAGTTATAACTCATGTTTATGTTTAATTTATACATAGCAATATATCCCTCCTTCCTCCTATTTTCCACCACCACCACAACAACCCTGTGAGGTGGGCTGGGCTGGGCTGAGGGAGTCATCAAGCCTGCTTCATGCCTAAGGCAGGAGTAGAACTCACCATCTCCCACTTCTTGTTCTTGTTAGTCACAAAGTCGTGTCGGGCCCATCATGACCCCATGGACAATGTTCCTCTACCATCCTCCAGAGTCCCTTTAAGCTCACACTGACTGCTTCAGGGACTCCATCCAGCCCCCTCCTTCTGTGCCATCCGCTTCTTCTATTGCCCTCCATCTTTTCCAGCACTCAGCTCTTCTCCAGCGAGTCCTTCCTTCTCATGAGGTGACCAAAGCCGTTGAGTTTCATCTCCAGGATCTGGCCTTCTCAAGAGCAGCCAGGGTTGATCTCTAGGACTGACCGGTTGGATGGCCTTGGAGTCCAAGGGACTCACAGGAGCCTTCTCCAGCCCCAGAGTCCAGGCCTCCATTCTTTGGCGCTCAGCCTTTCTTATGGTCCCACTTGTTAGCCTGCAGCTTTAATACTAGACCAGTGGTGCCCAACCTTTGCAGCTTGGCGATCTGGCTGAGCGGACTGGGGAAAGAGGGGATCTGGGCTGTGTGAACAGCCCAACTTGTTCGCTTGCACAAAGGCTGCATGTGCACCCATGCTGGCTTGCCATTCAAATGGCCAAATTCCAAATAGGTCCTGGCCCGGTAGTAGTACGTGGTCCAAGGGTTGGCGACCCCTGCATTAGACCAAACCAGCTCATTGTTGTATCCCTCACTGGGTGGGGGAAACACTACGTGGAATCCTTTGGGCCAAGGTCCTTCTCTTGACCTGTCCCGCTCTGAGCCAATCCCCTTCCCCATCCGGCACCTCAAAATTTTCCCTCTGGGCTTCTCTTCCTCCGCGGTCACAGAGCGCAGTCAAGATGTCTGACAGTGAAGACAGCAACTTCTCCGAAGATGAGAGCGAGCGCAGCAGCGAGCCTGAGGAGGTGGAGAATGAGGTGAGCCTGAGCCTCCAAGGGCCAGGAATTGGCCTTTGGCGAACTTGGGGACTGACCCTTACCTTCCCAGGAAAGCTGCTTCCATTGAGCTTAGTTTAGCCAGACCGGTTTTCCCTCGTCCCTGCAGGCGGAAGAGCGGGCCAGCATTGTAGGGAGCGAGAAAGAAGAAGCGGAGGAGGAAGAAGAGGAGGAGGAGGAGGAGTATGATGAGGAGGAAGACGAAGATGATGATCGGCCTGCAAAAAAACCCAGACACGGAGGCTTTATTTTGGACGAAGCGGGTAAAAACTCCCTGCCTTAATGATTGGGGTTTGAGAGTGTGGAGTACAGGCCATCCTCAAACTTACAGCCATTCATTTAGTGACTGTTCAACGTTACAATGGCACTGAAAAAAGTGACTTATGATTGTTTTTCATTATGCTTATGACCGTTGCAGCGTGGTCATGTGTTCAAAATTTGATAACCGACTCATATTTACAACAGTTGCAATGTCCAGTGATCCCCTTTTGCCACCTTCTGACAACCAAGGTCAACAGGGAAGCCAGATTCACTTAACGACCGCATGACTAACTTCACAACTGCAACCATTTGCTTAACAACTGTGGCAAGAAAGGCCATAGAATGGGGCAAAATTCACTTCACTGTCTTGCATAGCAACATAAATTTTAGGCTCATTTGTGGTCATAAGTCAAGGACTTACCTGTATGTGGGAAGTAAGCCAAGTTCTTTCTGTTTATCTCACGGTGTGGATTTCCCCCGTTCTCTCCCTTTCCAGATGTGGATGATGAGTATGAAGATGAAGATCAGTGGGAGGACGGAGCAGAGGACATCCTGGAGAAAGGTAGGGCCGACCAGCTTTGGGTGCTGATACCTCAGATCCAGAGAGCTCAGGATCGATCAAGACCTGCAAAGCGTACAAGTGCGGCATACCTTTTCCTCTTCAGTTCCTGTTCTCCTCCCCCTGCTTTCCCCACTGGGCACTCCCTAAACAGGCAGGACTAAAACATCCAGGAAGCTGGCTGGGAATTTTGGGAGCACAATCTCAGCATCTCGCAGAGTACCGGCGGCTTTCAGAGGTGGCCTTCGCACCAGCTGAAAGAAATTTAGCAGGCTATATTTTTAATAGGTTTCTCTTTCCCTCCTGTTATGATTGGGAAACATTCCTCCTGTTCTTAAAATCTGTTGACCCGGGGCTTTTTTCCCCCAAAAGTTTTTGTCTTTTATATTTTTTGGCTTCTATAAAGCCCCAAGGCTGGGTTAAATCAACAAACAAGTCTTTGGTTGCGAGGATGCACAAGGGTCTGTTTTGTGCGGTAGCTGACAATGCAATAAGGGGTAACGGAGCGCCTCTGAGACACACACATCCCCACCTGCCATCCCCGGGTCCTTGCCCCCCCCCACCCCCAACAAGGTTGTCCTTACTACCCCTGTCCTCAGTGCTTCCCTCCCCTCTCCCCCACCTCCTAATGGCTTCCCCTTTGCGTTTCCGTGCATTTCATTCGCTTCTGCTTGGTTTGTGCCTCATCTTAATTTTGTTCCTTCCGCTCTTCTGTTCCCCATTCACCTCCACCCTGTGGTTGGTTTTGATGGTATTATTTGGCTCATACTGTCCGCCTTTCCACCACCACCACCATCTCCTCCTCCCGAGCAGAAGAAATTGAAGGTAAGACAGTTTTTTGTTTTCCTCCTCTCCATTCCAGCTCCTCTCCTCTCCACCAGCTGCCTTCCTTCTCTGCTTCGTTTCAGCCAGGTGGGATGGAATGAATGGGGGACTAGAGGGGAGAGGGGAACAGCACCCTGCCCAATCATCTGGGGGTCAGGGTGTCCACTGGCCCAGGCGTTCAAAAGCAAGAGGCTCTTGGTTCATGCCCTTGGTTGCCAGTAAATCCCTCTGCATAGGAAAAGTGCCCAGTTTCAATCTAGTTGCTTCTCTTTGCATGCCTCTTTTCTATGCGCAGGGACTTGCAAACATCCTCTCGCAAACAATTATGCAAACCTTCTGTTGTTTTTCTGCTCCTGTGTCTCCTGAATGTCCTGAGAAGGCCACTGGAGCATCAGTGCGTGGAAACAGGGCAGCACAGCTGCAGTTATCCATAGCTTTCTGGGGGATTGCAAGAGCTGCAGAAGTCTTTCTTTTTTTCCTACCTTCTTCCTTCCTTCCTTCTTTTTCTGGGCTTTTTCAGTAAGCGTTCTAGACTTCACAGAGAGCAGTGGGCTGTCCCAGCCCCCAAACTTCACATCTGGAAGCTGGTGATCCTTCCTTCTCAGCTTTCTCCTCAAATTTGCCCACTGCTTCTCTGCTTCTCCTTCCTCTCCTGCCCTTTGCCAACTCCTGCCTTTCTTATTAGCCTCCAACATCGACAATGTGGTGCTGGATGAAGACCGCTCCGGAGCCCGAAGACTGCAGAACTTGTGGAGGTAATAGGAGAGGGAGGGGGAGGGGAAGGAGGGAGGGAGGGAAGAACAAGGCACAGCTGCCAGAAAGGTCCTGTGTTTCAGTTCATATCTTTTAATGTTAAATAACACCATTATGAAATGTTTAGAGAAGCCATTTACGTGTTGGCTATAATTTTCCCTGATTGATTGATTTATTTGTTTATTCATTGGACTAGATGACCTACAAGGTCCCTTCCAACTCTGATAGTTATCTGTTATCATTTATTTTAACATTTCTGAACCCACCCACCCCCGCCCGTCTCCCACAGAGAGGGACTCTGAACTCTGTACATTAAAATGTCAAAATATAAAAACAGTTTGTCAAAGTTAAAGGTTTAAAAGGAGGCAATTAAACACCATTCAAGTTAGTTAAAAGGTGGGCTTTCAGGGGACTAACCAGCCCCACGGCTTCATGATCTTCTGGGCTCTCTACCTGAGGGTTGCCAAGTTTGGGAAACCCTGGGTTAAATAGATGATCCCACCTCCACTCCACCATGATCTTAGCTATTTCTTTGTTAACTATAACACTATATTTATTGTCTTATTTTTAATCTGTAATATTGGTTTAGCAGATTAGAAGCTGCTCAGAGTTGTGTGAAAACGAGCTGGATGCCAAATAATTTAATAAAATACGGTAACAGCCTAGAACACCCTCATGTGTATAGCTTCCAGTCATAGGGGGATGTTCAGTCCTGTGGTTCCAATCCTGTTAGAAATTCTTTTTATATATAGTACCACAGAACAAAGTGTACAGTCACCATGTGATTTACTGCTCAACTGTTTTGCTGTAACAGGAAACTACTTGGAACAAAAGAGTATATAGATCTATACTTGTAAACATTGCCATCTACTGGCAGAATACTACTGTAGTTGTTGCATAAAAATACATTCCAACAATTTTTTTTTTCCCCTACTTCTCTACTCTCTGTCTCTCCCACTTTCTGCAGGGACCAAAGAGAAGAAGAGTTGGGGGAGTATTACATGAAGAAATACGCCAAGTCTTCGGTGGGCGAGACGTGAGTAGGAGCATCTCTGCTAAGAGTCCCCTTTGGTTCCTGATCAGCGGCCCCGTTTTCGGAGTTCTGCCGGCCTTTCAGCCAGGGTTTGTTTTTCCTTTGGTCTCTCTAGCGTGTATGGCGGCTCCGATGAGCTTTCTGATGACATTACACAACAGCAGCTACTTCCAGGAGTCAAGTAAGAGATGCCGGGTTTTACCTGTGGGATGTTGCAAGGAGAGCTTGTTGGAGGCACAGGGCACCAGTGGTGGTGGCTGAAGTGGCCCAGCCAAGATGCTTTAAGTCGGTCCAAGGAGCAGGAACTCCTTGTTTGATGCGACACACCAACCTTACAGGCTTGTGTTTCCCTTCTATTCAGGGACCCCAACCTTTGGACAGTGAAATGTAAGGTAAGCCTTTGTGGGTCAAGATGAGCTGGGCCCCCAGTGGGGGGGGCAGTGGGGTGGAGGGGGTTAATTGAGTAATATATAGATCCCACCTCCCCTCCCCACTCCTCCCCCACCTTCCCAGGTCTCCTTGCTTTGAATGTCTTCTCATGTTTTAACCGTATATATAACTAAGCTTCCCAGAGTCCCCTAATGATATGATGGGCAGGCAACAGATTTTGTAAACTCAGTTATCCTCATGAAGCAGCTGCTTTGACTTCAGGTCAGGTGACAGGAGCACAGTGGCTCACGGGGTTAGGACGCTGGATTGGAGGTTAGCAAGCCTGTGTTTGAGACCCAGGTGCTGCTGCCTGGCAGGGTGAGTTCCCGTCATTGGCCCCAGCTCCCCAGATGTGGACACGAACAGAGCCCCCATAGGCAATGGTGCTGTCACTGGCTAATCCTTTCATCCCCCAAGCCTCTTTTTCAAGCAATGCCTGTGGCAAGAACGGTGGGGGTGAGGTCAGGTGGAGCCCTGTTGCTGCCACTGCTGTTTGTCTTGTGTTCCCACGCAAGATTGGAGAGGAGCGTTCCACCGCGATTGCTCTGATGAGGAAGTTCATCGCCTACCAGTTCACGGACACGGTGAGTGGGGTGGAAAGTGGGGAAAGGAGGAGGATTTTATGGGTCTGGTTTGGCTTTGTCCCTGGATACGGGAGACCCAGTCGCCGGAGTCTTGGGCCTTTTTTGGCCTGGCTGCCCAGTCATAAAATTAGGAGTCCATGGCTAAGTCCTTGGGAGAGGAGTAGAAGGCCTTAGCCTGTTTTAAAAGATCTGTGGAGAAAAAAAAATCAGAGAGAGAGGTCGTTCCTTCTACACAAGATCCTTTGGCTCTCCTGGTGTCTTATTGATATCCAGCCATTACAGTCGTTAATCAACAACTCAAGGCAGCAGACGAACACAATGCTCCTTCCCCATCTTTTCCCTACAAAAACAATCCTGTGAGGTGGATTGGACACAGAGAGAGGGATTGCCCCAAAATTGCCCAGCTGGCTTTCATGCCTAAGGCAGAACTAGAACTCGCTGTCTCCTGGTGATTGGCCCAAAGTCACCCAGCTGGCTTTCATGCTTAAGGTGGGACTAGAATGCACTGTCTCCTGGGGGTTGACCTAAAGTTACTTAAACCCGCCTCTCATTGCGTAAATCTGGGGATAACACGAGGGGGAAAGCTTCTGCTGCCCCTTCGCAGCTCCGGCCTTGGCCCGTGAGTGGTGTAACCTCCTGCCTGCTGCTGGTTCTCCACAGCCCCTGCAGATCAAATCAGTGGTGGCCCCCGAGCACGTGAAGGGCTACATCTACGTGGAGGCCTACAAGCAGACCCATGTGAAGCAGGCCATTGAAGGGGTGGGCAACCTCCGGATGGGCTACTGGAACCAGCAGATGGTGCCCATCAAGGAGATGACCGATGTCCTGAAGGTGGTGAAGGAGATGACCAACCTCAAGCCCAAGTCTTGGGTGCGGCTCAAGAGGGGAATCTACAAAAACGACATTGCTCAGGTGAGCCGAGTTTAGGCGGGGCATTTCTCGGAGGGAAACGGGATAACTTTTCAGAAGGTGTTTCTGAGAAGAAGGAAAGAGGTTTGTTAGGGAACTGCAGGTAGTCCTCAACTTACAGTGGTTCATTTAGTGACCGTTCAAAGTTACAACGGCACTGAAAAGAGTTGAATTACGACCGTTTGTCATACGACTGTTGCAGCAGCATCTTCACAATCACCTGATTTACCTGAGTTAATTTAGAAATTAACTCAAGAGTTACAACGGTGGCACAAGCCAAGTCAGTGGGGGGAGCACGGTTCACTTCACAATGGGGTTACTAATTGGAGAACGGCCGTGGTTCACCTAATGGCTGCTGCAGCCAGGAAGGTCGTAAAAACGGGGCGATCCTCACTTAACAAGTTTCTCACTTGGCAACAGAAATTCTGGGCTCAATTGCGGTCGCAAGTCGAGGACCCCCGTGTGTTTTTCATCTTTCCTCCACACTGACCGAAGCCACTTTCTTCTTTCGTTGTTCAGGTAGATTACGTGGAGCCCAGCCAGAATCAGATCTCGCTGAAGATGATTCCGCGCATCGATTTCGATCGCATCAAAGAACGCATGAGCCAGGTAGGTGACGTGCGGCCTTCCAGGAAGACCTCTGGGTTTTAACATGTTCAACCTTTTTAATCTGCTGAGCCTCCTTTTTTCCTCTCTTAATCATCATTAACCTTTGGAAGCGTTTGGGGTTGGAACAGTTGCCTGGTCTTCCATTTTATAAAGACAGTTGCTGTGTTAACTTGGAATGTTATTTCAAATATCCTTGCATCCTTCCCAACTCCAATCGCCACCTATTTATTTACTGCAGTTAAATACTTGGTTTTTTTCTCTGAATCAGCTGAGGGGGTAAGGAAGAGATGAAAAGAAAGACTAAAGCCAGAGCCCTAGAAAAGCCAACCCATTGTTAAATAATAAAATGCAAAAACCTTAACTCCTTTTTAAAAAGAACTAAGTATTTGGGTAAGGATTCATCCAAATCTCTTTCCATTTGCAGAAAGATTGGGTAGCGAAATGGAAGAAATTCAAGCGTCCCCCGCAACGTCTCTTTGACGCGGAAAAGATCCGGTGAGTGAGTTATACTTAACTCTGCAGCATCCCCATGGTTATACATCAGTTCTGACCAAGGCTTCCTGAGTCCATAATTAATCACATGCTTAGTCCAAACAACTCTCTTTTTATTTCAGTGCTGGGAATTATGTATATTCCCAGCCCGTAATGAGTCCCAAACAGTTCCTCGAGATAAGCACCCACCTTTCTCTCCCTTGAATTGCTGGCAACAACTAAAGTGCCAAATTAAACTGTAAAAAGCTAAACGGAATACAAAGTCCACACAGAGCTTCAAGGTTTAATCTGAACAGAGCGAACAACGTTGCTTCCTGCAAAGGGTCCTGTCCCTTTGCTCCTCCTTTTAAGTTTTATGGGAGGGCCAATCACCCCCAAGCCTTACTCCCGAGTCTCCCCTTTTGTCTTAGCTGCTCTCGCCTTCTGGCAGCTCTGCGCATGCACGCACTGGGAACAGGCTCCCCTGGATCCTCTGCCTCGCTGCTGCCGCATTCCGGAGGCTCCAGAGTCAGCACCCCACTTAAATTAGAGTCAGAGTCTGGAGTTAAGGAGGAATTTCCTGACAGGGAGAATGAGTGGAACGGCTTGCCACCAGGTGAAGAAAGCTCCAACACGGGAGGTTTTCAAGAAGATGTTGGACAGCTGTTTCTCTGAAGTGGGACTCTAGGGTCTTCTGCCTGAGCAGAGGGTTGACTAGAACAGGGATCTCCAACCTTGGCCACTTGAAGACTTGTGGACTTCAATTCCCACAGTTCCTCAGCCAGCAAACCTGGCTGAGGAACTCTGGGAGTTGGAGTCCACAAGTCTTCAAGTGGCCAAGGTTGGAGACCCTGGACTACAAGACTTCCCAGGTTCCCTTCCAACTTTGCTGTGTGGAGAAACTGCTCTGGGTTGTTTTGTCCTGTTCTGCTTTGGCTTAACTCAGCCTTGTTGGGTGAAGCTGGATGTCCTACAGTCCCGCCCAGGTGGGGCCTTTTTCACCAAACCTCTCTTCCCCCCCTTCAGATCTTTGGGCGGAGACGTGGCCTCTGATGGGGATTTCCTCATCTTCGAAGGGAATCGCTACAGCCGGAAGGGGTTCCTCTTCAAGAGCTTCGCCATGCTGGCTGTGGTGAGGATGGAGGGCCTGCTTGGAGGGGCCGGGATTCTTCTTCAGAGCCTGCTCATGGCCCCTGGACCAACATTTCACGCACCCATTTTACACACCCAGGGACCCATTGTCCCTTTTCCTCTAGCCTCTTGTTCATTCCTGAATGTTTTTAAGGCCGGGGAATGCCATCAGTGCTAGAAGGGTGTGGTTTCTGGAATGGAGGCCAAAGGTGGGGGTGGTGGGGGCAGGGGTTCCTTGGTGCTCCCTGAGCTTGGTGGTTTCCTGGTAGGCGGCATTTAATTTCGTTGCACGAGGTGCAATGACAAAGTAAACTAAACTAAATTAAAACGTTGCAGTACCAAACTAGGTCACATCATCAGTGCCACTACTGAGTATACTAGCCACTAGTATATCAGCAGAGAGCATCAAGGATTCCACAGCCTTTTCCTCCTCCTCTTCACAACCCCCCCTCTCTTGTAGCACTGACGATGTTACCTAGTAGGGTAATGAAGCGTCTGCAAGGAAACCTCTGAACTCAGAGAGTAGCAAGGACCCTACAGCTGTCATCCTCCCCCCTCACTCCTCCTCCCCCCTGCACACACACACCTCAATTCTAGCACTGATGATCTTCCCTAGTTGGGTGATGAAATGTCTTCAAGGAAACCCCCAAGCACAGAGGACCACCAAGGATCCCAGTCTGCAACCTGAGCCACAGAGATTCTCTTCTTATCAGCAAAAGAAGCCTTGCCCGCCTGGGAGGTCCAGTTCTGGTTCCTGTCTCTAGGATCCTCTCTGGGTTAATTCCCCCCCCCCCATCTCCCCAATTGCCGGCTCTTTTTAACTGAAACTGGGATCACACGTTTCCTGAACAGTTTTTATCCCAGAGCTATAATTGCACTTAACAATGAACTCAAGGACACCATCAGTGAGCTGTTGGGACAGTATTGCTTAGTCTGTTGTGTGGATGCTTGTATGTTTTTCAGAAGCAAGGAATTTTGGCAGGTGGGGTGTTTGGGGATTGTGTGTGTTTGTGTGTGTGTGTGTGTGTGCGTGTTGGGTCTGGTCTCTGGGTTTTATGCGAATTTCGTTGTATGTGTATACATTCAATGACAATAAAGTATTATTTTTCTGACTTCAGATCACCGATGGAGTGAAGCCCACTTTGTCCGAGCTGGAGAAGTTTGAGGACCAGCCTGAAGGGATCGACTTGGAGGTGGTGACCGAGAGCACAGGTGCCTCCCCTGCCGCCTTCACCTGCCTTCCGTCCCTCCTCCCGGGGGTGTGCAGCCTTGACGTGGCAGGTCCTCCGGGGCTCCTGGAGGAGGAGGACCTCAGGTGTCCTGGGTATTCAGCTGGAACCAGGCCTCTTTTCCTGGCTTCTGGTTCAACCCCTCTGCCTGTCAGGAGGCCCCCGCAGGAGGCCGCTGGACAGTGCATCGTCACGCCTTCCTGTTGTGGTTTCAGGGAAGGAACGGGAGCACAACTTCCAGCCGGGAGACAACGTGGAGGTGTGCGAAGGGGAGTTGATCAACCTGCAGGGGAAGATCCTGAGTGTGGATGGGAACAAGATCACCATCATGCCCAGGCATGAAGACCTCAAGGTGGGGAGGAACCCCTTGACCATTTCTCTGTCTCTCAGCGTCAGCCTGGGAGGTGGGCCCGCTTTTGGCCACTCACGGTGACGGTTTGGGCTGTTTTGAGGAGGCCGTCCCAGGCCTGCCAGTGACAACTGTAAAACAGGTCATGCCAGGATGTCGCCTCTAACGAATCTTTTGAAGTTTTTTGAAGTTTGGCTCCAGACCCAAGATTTAATTGGGAATCCTGACAGCAAGCCAACTCTGGCTTCTGTAATTTACAGTCCTCTGTGACCCTGTTTCCCCCCTTGGTGTCTCATAAATCAGATTCTCCAACGAAGCACTGTTCACAGGCTGGGTGTCCTCTTTCACGTTCTCCAATGAAATATATTCCCCAGCAAAAGCTCTGGTAGTTTAGTTACAATCTTTTAAAGATAAAGAGATGGGATGTATTTTTGCTTTCAACTGCTCTTCCAGATTTCCTTCCTCCCTCCCCCCCTCCCCTTTTTTAATTTTTTTATGGCAACTACTAAAACAGGCATAGGGATGTTTTATGAGTTGACAGCCAGTTTCCTCTTTCCAAAAAGGCCCTTGGAAAGTGCAATTCAGCCTTCTGGCTGAGGGGCCTGAGGAAACGAGGAGCCTACTTTGGCTGTGGGACTGAGAACCAGCTACCTCTCTCTCTCTCTGCCCAAGAGAGAGAGGCGGTTCCTCTCTGGCCTGGAAGGGCAAATCTGGGTTAACCATCTCATCCAGGATTGTGTAAACTCGGCTGTCTTCCAGGGCTTTGGAGCAGGAAAAAGACTCACAGCATCTGCTTCTTTGGATGGTGTGCCTTCCTGTGGTTTCTTTATTCTCCTGTATAAATGACATTTAGTTTTGATCCTTAAAGCCCTCTGCCCTGAGGAAGCCTCATTTGCCTAGAGGTGTTATGTGAGCCCTTCCTATAAGTCAGAGCTTGTTATCCTTAGCAACATTTAAGATGAGTGGACTTCAGTTCCCAGAATTCCCCAGCCAGATGAGTGGA
>BLBF01020187.1:0-11975 GCA_015471245.1 Laticauda colubrina | reverse complement strand
AGATGAGTGGACTTCAGTTCCCAGAATTCCCCAGCCAGATGAGTGGACTTCAGTTCCCAGAATTCCCCAGCCAGATGAGTGGACTTCAACTTCCAGAATTCTGGGAGTTGAAGTCCACACATCTTAAAGTTGCTAAGGCTGAAGATTTCCCTTGGGCCGCTGAAGTCTCCTCTGCAAGGGCCAGACCCTCATTTCCCATCCAACAAAGACACCTCCCCCCCCCCCCCCCCCCAGGGAGAGCTCTTGTCCCCCAACCTCTGCTCTTTGGTTGCCCCCCCTCTCCAGGACATGCTGGAGTTCCCAGCTCAGGAGCTGCGCAAATACTTCAAAATGGGAGACCACGTGAAGGTCATCGCCGGGCGCTTTGAGGGCGACACGGGGCTGATTGTCCGCGTGGAGGAGAACTTTGTCATCCTCTTCTCTGACCTGACAATGCACGAGGTGAGTGGCCGAGCGGCTCCGCACAATTCTGGGGTGGGGTGGGCTCTTTGCAAGGCATCTGCTCTGGAGTTACAGCTCTGGCTGGGGTTGTGCGGAGTGGAGGAGGAGAGAGGAGAACTGTCGGCTCCTGGGTGCTTTCTGAGGCTGGCTGATTCTTGGCAGGCGTTTCATGACCCAACCAGAGATCAATTCAGTGACCAATCAGGATTACAGATGTGACCACGTGACATAAACTATATCTCCTAAGAGGCATTAACTACATTTCCCATGAAGCTTAAAGGGGTTGCTCTCTGTTTCACGACTGTGCTGCTTAGACAATATATGATTAGTTTAGGAATGAGAGCCGCCCCTTTAAGCTTCATGGGAAATGTAGTTAATGCCTCTTAGGAGATATAGTTTATGTCACGTGGTCACATCTGTAATCCTGATTGGTCACTGAATTGATCTCTGGTTGGTGGGGGCATTTTTTGGGCATTCTTACCTGGACCCCAGTATCGTGCTGGAGGCTTCCTTTGGTATGGGATGAAGATAACCATCTTTTTACACTGTTGAGGCAACTATTAGGGCCAATGCTGGACATTGGATGAATCTCTGCAGAACTCACCCCACCTACACAGAGAGGCAAGCTACTAGTATATAAACAGAGAGCAAACCCCACTTCCTTCTAACCCTGATGATGTACCTTAGTTGGGTAATAAAATGTCTGCAGGAAAACCACCTGGCTGAGAGGCACCAAGGACCTCACAGTCCTCCTCCTCCTCCTCCTCCATAAACCCCCCTCTCTTCTAGCACTGATGATGTTCCCTAGTTGGGTCATGAAGCATCTGCAAGAAAACAAGCACAGAGAATACCAAGGACCCCACAGTCATCATCTTACTCCTCTTCCCCTCTTCCTCCTCCTCCTCTCCACAAGTCCCACTCCCTTCTAGCATGGATGATGTTACCTCGTTTGATAACGAAACATCTGCAAAACAACAACCAAGCTCAGAAAGCATCAAGGACCTCACAGTCATTGTCCTTCTTCTCCTCTCCACAAACCCCACTCCCTTCTAGCACTGATGGTGTTATGTAGTTGGGTTATGAGACGTCTGCCGGAAACACTAAACTCCTGTTTCTCCCCACCTCCGCAGCTCAAAGTTCTTCCTCGAGACCTTCAACTCTGCTCCGAAACCGCCTCTGGTGTGGATGTGGGGGGCCAGCATGAGCTGGGAGAACTAGTGTTGCTGGACCCCCAGACCGTCGGGGTCATTGTGCGTCTCGAACGTGAGACCTTCCAGGTGGGTGGGTGACACCTCCGGATTGTGAAGAGTTCATATTCAGAAATTGCTAGCCCCTGACTCTGTTGATTAAGACTGTTACGGGGAAGTTGAAGTCCACCCTTCTTAAAATGGCCAAGTTTGAGAAACACTACTTTAAAAAGAAACTTTTTGAAAGGATGGTTGCTCCATGCTCTGTTTAAGACAGTCATCCTGCCTGGGTGGGTGCTCAGAAGACATTTGCATGAGAGGGGGACAAGCTCTTGTGGACAAAGATAAGGCTCCCAATTGAAAATCTGGCATCTCTGAAATAATAATAATTGTAATAGTAATAGCAGTTGTGATAGAATACAATACCTTTTATTGTCATTACATCGAATGAATATAGTGAAATTTGAAAGCTACTCCAGCACTATTATTGTTGTTGTTGTTGATAATAATAATAATAATAATAATAATAATAATAATAATAATAATAATAATAATAATAATAATAATAATAATAATAATAATATAATGTGAATAAGTCTGGATCTGGAAGTGGCTGTGCCTGGGGACAACAGAAGAGAAGAGAACTGGAGAAGATAACAAACTACAAAGACCTACAAATAGAAATAGAATGTCTATAGTAAAGGCAGGCAACGGTAGTTCCAGTAGTCATAGGCACCTTGGGTACAGCAGTCCCAAAACAACTGGAGCACCCCTGGAACACCATCACTGGCATTGACATATTTGCCCTTGGTCAGTTGCAGAAGGCAGCTTTCCTTGGAACAGCTTCCATCCTGCGGTGATATCTGTAACCCCACCAAACACCTAGATTTGCCTATGCCAGGTCCTTGGGAAGGACTCGATAGGTAGACAAAAATGCCAAACCTCAGTCTGAACATCTGGATGACTGTGCGATTAATAATAATAATAATAATAATACCCTCCAGAAGTTTAGGGTCTCCTCTCCCTCCCACTCCCAAGCCAGAAGGTACCAGCTTGAGAAAAGCTTCAGAGATGCCACGTGATGCGTTTAAGGTAAGGGTGGGTGGGCGCTTTGCAGAGCGAGATGGGCGGCCTATAAATTTACTTCATAAATCTGTGCAGAATTCCTTTTCCTGCTTTGGTGTTGGTTGCAAGGCAGAGCAGCTGGCCTGGGGGGGTAGTCCATCAGCTCAACTCCTCCATTCTATGACCTTGAGGCCCCTGGGGGATGCGGCAGGAGCTTCGCAGGCCACCTCCCCTCCCCGGGCACCTCCCCTGCTGCCTGGCCCTCAGCCTGCGCCTCTTCTCCTCCCCATTTAGGTCCTGAGCATGAATAACCAACTGGTGACTGTGCGGCACCAGGCGGTGAATCGGAAGAAGGACAATCGCTTTGCGGTCTCCCTGGACTCGGAGCAGAACAACATCCACGTGAAGGACATCGTGAAGGTCATCGAAGGGTCTCATTCGGTGAGCCACTCCTCCACCAGGTCGGGGTTTGTTCCACTATCCAGCAGAATTGGATAGCGGGGAAGAATGGGGACCAGTCAGGGACCCTGGAGAGGACTCAGAGGAGGGTCCTGTGTCCAATGCAGAGATGGGGCTAGGACCATCTGGGAGTGGGGTGCTGCCTCTGGAGCCTCCGGAGCCTGGCAGCAGCAAGGCAGAGGAACAGGGGGAGCCTGTCCTCAGAGTGCTTGTGCACAGAGCTGCCAGAAGGTGAGAGCAGCTGAGACAAAGGGGGTAAAGCTGAGACTCAGGAGTAAGGTTGGGAGGTGATTGCCCCTCCCCTAAGGGATAAAAGGCCTCAATGATGCAGGAAGCAAAGCAGTTCAGTCTGTTCCAAGTCATCCTCAAGCTCTGTGTACTCTGGTTGTTTTTTTCTGGTACTTCAGTTGGTTTCCTTTATAGTTAATTGGAGACTTCTCTTTTTGGCAGCATTCCACAAAAAACTGAAAAGGCGTGTGCTTATCTTGGGGAAATGTTTATGATTAGTTCCGGCTGAGAATGAAAACAATTCCCAGCCTTGCAATAAAATAGGTTTTTTGTTCAAAGCAAGTTTGTGATAAATTAGGGTTTACGAAGCCTGTGTCGTAAACAATGCCTAGAACAGGCATTGAGCTGTGTCTTCGCAGCAGGTGCAGAAGTGTGTCTCACTGGCTGCCTTCATCCCTTTAATGGGAAGAGGAACTGGGGGTGACATGGTGGCAGCCTTCCAGCATTTGAGGGGCTGCCACAAAGAAGAGGAGGGGAGGGGGGGTCAACTTATTTCCCAAAGCACCAGAGGGCAGGACAAGAAACATGGAACTCACTAAGGAGAGAAGCAGCCTGGACCTAAGGGGAAACTTCATGACCGTGAGGCCAGTTCACCTGTGGAACAACTTTGCCTTCAGAGGTTGTGGGTGCTGCACCCACTGGAGGTTTTTAATAAGACCCTGGGGATGCTGCAGTGGTTGTAAGTGTGGGGACCCTTTCTGTGCCAGGGGTTTTCCCCCCAGGGTTGATGTGTAACTCTTGGATTGGTTGCTGGACGGAAAGGGTTGTAAGTCCAGGGGGGATCGTGATCCCCGTCGATCCTCTTGTCTCCTTCCAGGGCCGCGAGGGGGAGATTCGGCACCTCTTCCGGGGCTTCGCCTTCCTGCATTGCAAGAAGCTGGTGGAGAACGGAGGGATGTTCGTCTGCAAGACGAAGCATTTGATTCTGGCGGGGGGGTCCAAGGTGAGGCAGCCCCTTCCCCCTCTGGCCCTGAGCGATGCGCGGGGAGGAAAGATTCAGCCCCGACCAGCCCTGTTAGCTTTTCCATAACTGGCCTAAAACTGGCTGGATCTGGTCCTTCTCTAGAGCAGGGCTCTCCGGACTTGGCAACTTTTAAGACTTGGACTTCAACTCCCAGAATTTCTCCAGCCAGTTGAAGTTCACCAGTCTTAAAGTTGCCAAGTTTGGGGACCCCTACTCCAGGGGCTTGGATGAATGTGGGGGGGGGGAGGATGAGGCAAGCTGTCCGTGTAAGTCCATTATTGATTGAGTGCTTTTATTATTTTAACAAACAACTCAGGGTGGCCAACATACCCCATATGCCTTCCTCCTCCTACCCCATGACAACAACCCTTTCAGGTGGGTTGTGCTGAGAAAGGGACTAACCCAAAATCACCCAACTAAGTTTCATGCCTAAGGCGGGACTAGAACTCACCATCTCTTAATGAAAAAGTCACCAAGCCACCTTTGGTGCTTAAGGCAGGACTAGAACTCATGGTTTCCTGCTTTCTATCCTGGTGACTTCACCACTAGACCAAACTCAACTTCCTTTTGGCAGCCCCGAGATGTCACCAACGTCACAGCTGGTGGCTTCGTGCCCATGAGCCCACGGATGAACAGCCCGATGCACCCCAGCTCTGGAGGTGGGTAGAAGGAGAGAACCATCTCAGGTCTGGGAGGGGCAGGTTCTCCCACCCTCCTTCCCCCTCAGTGGGAGGGCAGAAATTTCAGCATCTAGAAGAAAGGGAAGAAGTTGGTGAACCAAAGAAGAGATGGACCAAAGAAGAGGGAAGGAAATTGGTCCTTCCTAGCAGGAGGAGGTCGGCTAAAGAGGATTGACTTTGACTCCAAATCTGTTGGATCTGAATTTGGAGGCCGCTGTGGCTCAATCCTCCCCACCCTGTTGAACTGATTGTCCAGTTGTGGGCATCCAAACAGCACCCGGCCTCTGCATTGAGGTCCTTCCCCAGGAATGATAACATTGGTGCCCGTTTGAGATTGGCAGGAGCCATCAAATGGCAAGAGGATGAGCGGAAAGGTGGGCTACCCCAGCAGGAAGACAGAGGCACCCAACGCCTGTCTTCAGCAAAGGGCCCCCATGCACACAGCCCCCTCCTCAAGGAGCCCACCTGGGAAGGCCCTGCCTCTTTGCACACCTGTTTCTTACCTTCTGCAGGGCCACGGGGCGGCTTTGGAGGGGGTGGAATGAACCGAGGCCGTGGACGCAGGGATAACGACCTCATTGGACAGACGGTGTGGATTTCCCGAGGGTCTTACAAAGGTGAGGTCACCACTGGATGGTTGTTTTTTTTTGCGGAGGGGGGGGTCCACAGTGATGCAGACCACTGCCATTGTTTAGAGAATCGTATGGTTCTTAAGGGAATATGACGACCTCCCTTGATTTTACCTGTCTGAAGCCATCTGGGAAGGTTGCAAATGGAGGTGTTGCCCTGATCGCTCACCTGTAGCCAGGGGTGAAAGATCAGGTCCAAAAGTGAAGGTCTAATTAAGCAGAAGCATTGCTACACATCGCTACCTGTAGGAATCTTGTCAGTTAAAGTTAGCACCTGGAAGGACAGGTGGGCAATTGTGAACCCGTTACGACCTGCGAACTTCAGCCCACCCGTCTCCTGGGAGTTAGAAAAGCATCGTCAAAATTGGCTCATTTGCAGCTGTGTAGAGATTCCAGGCTGAACCCTCATTTAACGCCCACCCTGTGGAACTTCTGTGCTCGTTTTTTCCAGGCTACATCGGGATGGTCAAGGATGCCACGGAATCCACCGCCAGGGTAGAGCTGCACTCCACGTGCCAGACCATCTCAGTGGACCGGGAGCATCTGACGATCGTGTAAGAGCCAGATTTGAGATGGGGAGGGAGGGAGACCCCCCACACGCACACACATCAGCCCCATGCTTGGTTTCAGAAATGCAGCTCTGGGCCAGACTCTGAACCCAGCTGAGGCGAATGAGACGATGTTCCGGCTTTATCGAGCCCAACTCATTCCCTTTCCTCCTTTTGCAGAGATTCCAAAAAGCCGTTCGGCATGCCCTCTGGCTACGGACGGACCCCCATGTACGGCTCCCAGACGCCGATGTATGGCTCGGGCTCCCGCACGCCCATGTATGGGACCCAGAACGACGGTGAGTAGGAGAAAGAGGGTGGCACACCCATCTCTCTGGCTGGGAGAGGTCGGTGGGTTCCTTGGCATATGGCTACCCCGAAAGCCTCTGCCACCCTTCGTGTGTATTTGAGCAATGAGGCTGTTGATTTCCCTAACCTGAGGACATTGTGTGAGAAGGCGAGCTGCCTCAAAATTGGCTGGCATCTGAGCTGGTGGTGCCCTGCCCCTTTAAGACCTCTCCCTTGCCTGCCCAGCAACAAGCAGCTGTAAAAGCCAGGCGGAAAAGCATCTGGATTTGGTGGATAATGTTGTTGTAGAGGAGGAGGAGGAGGAGGTGGTGGTGATGATATGTAGCAATGCAAGTGGACGTCATTCAACACAATAAGAGACCAAAGAATAACGCATGTCTGTTTTTCAGGAAACCGGACGCCGCACTATGGCTCCCAAACACCCTTACATGATGGCAGCCGGACACCCGCCCAGAGCGGTGCCTGGGATCCCAACACCCCTTCGAGGTAGGATCTCCGGTCCAGTGGAGAGAGATGGGATTGGGGGAGTTCCAGCACAGGAGCTGGACTGGATCCTTGACTTCTTCTACAGGCCAGAGGAAGAGTTTGACTACGGTTTTGACGACGAGCCCACGCCTTCTCCCCAGGGCTATGGGGGGACCCCCAACCCCCAGACTCCAGGCTATCCAGATCCTTCTTCCCCGCAGGTTAACCCTCCGTACAACCCTCAGACACCTGGAACCCCCGCCATGTAAGTGGACCAGCGGTGAGGTCCCTTGTCTAGTGGGTGGCCAGTGGGTTGGTTTGCTAACTCAGGACAGGCACCTGTGACATGACTCAGGGATCCCTCCTCCTACAGCCCTCCTGGGTTTCAGTAGGACTCTCTGTCAAGAGAAGAAAAGGGTTGAACGATGGGCTTCTTGGTGCTCTCTGAACTTGGTGGTTTTTTTTGCAGATGGTTCATGACCTTAGGAGTGTTAGAAGGGAGTGGGGTTTGTGGAGGGAGGGTGGAGGAGGAGGAGGAGGAAAGGCAAGCAAGGGAAGAGGGTTCTCTCGGGTTCTCAGCCCTTGGTGGTACTCTTGCAGGCATTTTGCTACCTAACATGAGTGGGGTTTATGAAGCAAAGGAGAAGGGGAGGAAGAAGAGAAGGAGGTCTGTGGGTTCCTTGGTTTTTTCTGAGCCTGGTGGTTTTCTTGGAGGCATTTCATTGAGGTAACATGAGTTGTAGAAGGGAGTGGGGTTTGCTGCTAGCACTGACGATGTTCCCTAGTGTCATGAAATGAGAAAGAAAAAAAGAGAAAGAAGAGAGGAAGAGAAAGGGAAGGAAGGAAAAAGAAAGAAAAGAGAAAAGGGGAGGGAAGGCGGAAAGAGAAATAAAAAGAAATGGGAGAGGGAGAGAGAGAGAGGGAAGGAGGGAAGGAAAGAGAAAGAAAAAGCAGGGAGGAAAGAAAGAGAACAAGAAAGGGGGGAGAGAAAAAGTAAAGGGAAGGAAAGAAAGAAAAGGGAGGGAGGGGGAAAGGAAGGAAAGAAAAAGAAAGGAGAGGGAGAGGGAGAGAAGGGAGGAAAGAAAGAAAGAGAAGAGGGAGGAAAGAGAAAGAAAGAAAAAGAAAGAAAGAAAGAAAGAAAGAAAGAAAGAAAGAAAGAAAGAAAGAAAGAAAGAAAGAAAGAAAGAAAGAAAGAAAGAAAGAAAGAAAACCAAGCTCGGAGAGCACCAATGACCTCAGAAAGAAGTCTCTTTGAGCGGCCATCCTGGAGATTCTCCTTTATAGTTGCTGATTCTCGGACTGTACTAGATTGGGGGGGGGGGGGCAGTGATGTCCTGCCTGCTCTGAACCAGGCCTCTTGTCTTGGCAAAGGTATAACACAGACCAGTTCTCTCCGTACGCCGTCCCGTCTCCTCAGGGGTCCTACCAACCGAGTCCCAGCCCTCAAAGTTTCCACCAAGTGGCACCGAGTCCTGTGGGCTACCAGAATACCCACTCCCCCGCCAGCTACCACCCGACTCCTTCACCAATGTCTTACCAGGTATGCTTGAAAAAGCCAACCAATGGCACTTCCCTCCCTCCCCCTGAGTCTTCCAAACAGGTCCGCAGCCTCACCTCGGGAGCCTGGGGGCTCATCTACATTTTTAAAACTTACTGTATGGTTTGCCAATTGCACCGTGGCCGATAGGATGTCACTCCAGAGGGTTCAGTTCATGGACCCTCAGAGGATCCTGGGTTGCCCCCTCCCCTCTTGGGAAGAGCTTTAGAGCTCCTGCTGCCTTCAGAAAGTTCAAAACATCCTCAAAGATCCATCTCATCCTGGGAAAACCCCCCCTTTTTTTTTTTTTTTGAAGTATTACCATCTGGCAGACAGTAGAGGACAATAATAAAAACAAGGACAAAGAGGCTGAAAAACAGCTTCTATCCCAGGATAGTAACTCTATTGAATTCTGCTGTAGAGTGCAGGGTTGGTGTGGTGTGTCGGGGATTTCCGGTTCAATGTGTGAAGGGTGAAGGATATTTGTATTTATTTTTATGGTCATGATGTGCACTGAAGGTGGTGTTTGATTTCGATGTACAAGGTGCAATGACAATAAAAGTAAACTAAACTAAAAAAAAATTTTTTTTAATATTGTTATTATTTTCCTCCATAAAGAAGATGAATCTTCTTTTTAAATTTGAAAGAGAAACAGATGAGGCACCCTTTAGAAAGGCATCTTTTGCCACATAAAGTGGCAAGTGGGTTGAGTAAAAGTTCAACTAATCATTCAGGGTCTGAAAAGGTGGGAATGGCCTCTGTTCCTGTCACCTGCTATGGCCAAGCAACACCAGAGGTCTCCAAACTTGGCAACTTTAAGCCTGGTGGACTTCAACTCCCAGAATTCTCCAGCCAGCAGAGCTTACTCTCTTGTGATCCCTCCCTCTGCAATCTCTCCTCATCGGGGGAGAGGAGAAAAAGAAACTGACACAGCTGGCTGGGGAATTTTGAAGTCTGAGCTGAGCTGAAGTCCACAAGTCTTAAAGTGGCCAAGTTTGGGGAGCCCTGGGCTAGAACCAGCCCTGGTTTTTCTCATGGAGTCTCTCTCTCTCTCTCCCTCCAGGTTAGCCCCAGTCCCAGCCCAGTGACCTACAGCCCTATGACCCCAGGGGCTCCTTCCCCAGGAGGTGACAACCCTCACACCCCAGGCTCTGGGATTGAGCAGAGCTCCAATGACTGGGTCACCACCGATATCGAGGTCAAAGTGCATGACACGTATCTGGACAGCCTTGTGGTGGGGAAAACCGGAGTCATTCGGAGCGTGAACGTAAGTGGCTGGACAGAGGTGGCTGTTTGCACGGGGTGACCAGAAAGTAGAACAAGGGGTTGGGCAAAGAGAGTTAAAGGTGGAGAATCTAAAGCGGAAAACCTAGAGGTGGCTCCTGGCTTTGGGTCTGGTTACTTCTGATTTAAAATCAGAATAGAGCTAGAAGGGACCTTGGAGGTCTTCTAGTCCAATCCCTGGCTCAGGCAGGAGATCCTAGACCAGTGATGGTGAACCTTTCTGTTGTGTGCTGCGACACGCACAAGGCACCCTGCACATGCGCGTGCAATACCTCCGCCCTGCCCCCTTACCTGCACTGTGCATGTGCATGCCTCCCAGCTGATTTTCAGCCCATTTGAGGCCGTTTTCGCCCTCCCGGAGGGTCAAAGGAAGCCTCTGCAGCCTCGGGAGGCTGAAAAACGGGCCTTCCGGAAATACCGGAAGTGCCCATTTTGAGCCTCTGGAGCCTGGGGGAGGCCGTTTCCACCCAGGGGCTCGAGGGAAGCCTCTACAGCCTTTGGAGGCCGAAAAACAGGCCCGTTTTGGCGCTTCCAGTATTTCCGGAAGGCCTGTTTTTCAGCCCCCCCGAGGCTGCAGAGGCTTCCCTCGAGTCTCCAGGAAGGTGAAAATTAAAATCAGGTGGGAGGTGCACACATGCACAGTGCAGGTAAGTTTGGCTGAGGCTCGCATGCCCACACACAAATGGCTCTGCATGCCAGCTGTGCCATCACTGCCCGAGACCGTTTGAGATAAAATATATAACGCAATCAGAAGAGAGCTAGAAGGCACCTTGGAGGTCTTGAGGGAGGTCAATCCCGCTACCGCCCCCCCGCCCCCGAGTCCAACTTTTCCAGGGCTGAGTGAGCCAGCAAAATTGATTTTTGCCACGTTTTATGACCGGTCTTGCCCCAGTGGTTACGTGAATCACTGTCGTGAAATGATCAACCCCATGGTTGTGAAGTGAATCCGGCTTCCTCATTGTGACCTGGCTTTGTCAGAAGGTCACAAAAGGGGATCATGTGATCTCAGCACACACGCGACCCCCCTGCATAAATACGTGCCAGTGACCAAACATCCTGCTTTTGATCATGCGACCAGGGGCCTTTGCAAAGGTCATAAGTCTGAAAAGCAGTCATGTCCCTTTTTGGGGAGTGATGTTACAACTTTGAATGGCCACTAAACGAATGGTTGTAAGTCAAGGACTACCTGTAAGAAGTAGGAGCAATGTAATGGCAGCCCAGGAAGATCCCAAGAAAGGCTGGCTGTATCTTAGCAACTATCCCTCGTAGGGTTCCTCCTAGTTCTTCTCCATCTTTATGGCTACCGTTTTCATGTTGATCAAGGAGAGGGACTGGCTCCCTCAGAGCTGAGGAGAGACGGTTCTCTTGTCACCCGAGTTAGGTGAGCTTTCCTGGGGTTGACGCTTCCAGCTTGTCACCTGGGTGGTTTTCTTTCCCCCCATCCCCTCCCCCCATTCTTCCCTCCCTTGTCTGCCCTGCTAGGGTGGGATGTGTTCGGTCTACGTTAAGAAATGTGAAAAGGTAATCAGCATTTCCAGCGAACACCTGGAACCTGTGACACCAGCCAAGAATGATAAGGTAGGTCAAAGCATTCTCCATCAGGCAGCCTTCTCTGTCTGTCTATCCATCTCTCTAATCACCATCCATCCATCCAACTCTCACCTATCTACCGGTATCTATCTATCTACCTACATATCTATCTATCTATCTATCTTTCTATCCATCCATCCCAGGGGCTCCCAATCTTTTCTATACCCCGCACCCCTAGAATGCTTCTGATATATTCTTTCAACCCTTAAAAATAATTATATATAATGATGCATACACACTATAATTTTGAAACTTCTAAATCCTATTTTTCACACTCTGGATTATCATCTCGAACCCCCAGTTGGGAACCCCTGATCTAATCTAATATCTATTCAACTTTATCTATCTGTCTTATCATCTATCTAATCTAATCTATCATCCATCTATCCATCCACTCTGTATCTATCTACAATATCTGTCTATCTATCTGTCTGTCTATCCATCCATCCATCCATCCATCCATCCGTCCGTCCATCCATCCATCTATCTATCTATCTATCTATCTATCTATCTATCTATCTATCTATCT
>BLBF01020186.1:0-18818 GCA_015471245.1 Laticauda colubrina | reverse complement strand
TCTTGGCCATCTTAAGAGGTCTGGACTTCAACTCCCAGGGCTCCCTTAGCCAGCAGACCTGATTGATTGCTGACTGGGGAATCCTGGGAATTGAACTCCACACCTCTTCAAATGGCCAAGATTGAAAAACCTGGCTTTAAGGGATCTCGGTTTAGTTTTCATGGCCCTGTGGTTCATTCAACAAACTGGAGACATCAGATGCCAACCTGGTGTGGGAAGTTTTATATCCAAATATATTTTATTCTTTGCACCGTTTCCATCTTCCCTTAAATATTAACTGAGAATGGACTGAGAATCAGCGCTAGAAAAGTGACAGTCACACTGCAACGAGGTTAATCAAGTCAAAATAGCAAACGGGGGAAAATCTTTTACTCAAAGTTCCGTGCATCCCCAAATAGGTTACTCAGATCTAATCCACATATCAAAGGAGAAGGTCTGTGAACACAAATAGAGCTAATTAAAACCGTCTCCCAGCTGAACTGCATGTTCCCAAGCATAAACATGAACACAACAAAACAGAACACAATAACAGAGTTGGAAGGGACTTTGGAGGCCCAGGCAGGAAACCCTATCCCATTTCAGCCAAATAGTTTTCACCATATATGACATGTCCTTATACACACTAGGCCCCTCCAGTGTCACCCTAGAATGAACATGCACAATTCCACACCCAGGACAAGCTCCCCTATAAAACAATCTCACTGCACCCCATTTCTCTGTAGCTGCCCCTTAAAGCTGTTTGCTTTGGGGAATAAATATTTCTTGTTTCCTCACAGCTGTCTAGATTTAATATTTATTTATTCTTGCGCCATCCCGGCTCGAGTTGGACCCCCAAATAATTCTTCTGACACTGGTCAATAGGAGCTCCCACTTCTGTCTCACTTCTTAATCAAGCTTGCTTTCAGTCCGATAACCTGATCAAACAGGCACGAACCTAGGTTACATCCTGGTCAGCTTTGTATTCATTCCTATTGCTAAGATGGCTAATCTGTCCCTAAATCACTCCATAATTTGCTGGTCTTTGTGCTGGAGAGAAGTGGCGGAAATCCAAAGCAAAACTCAGGCAGCTGTGACTAAAACTGAGAATAGGGTGGGATTGATTGGATTTATAGCTTCAAAGTTGTGCAAAATTGTGCAGCCTCTCCTGAGACTGTGGTAGAGGCCCTCTCTCTTTGCAGGGCCACCAGAAGGAGCAGAGCATTCCCATTTTGGCAAGGCCACTTCTGGGGGCTGAGGTTAGGGGTCTCCCCACCCTTGAGACTCCAAATCTGTTGACTTGAGAATGGTTTTTCTGACTTGAAAGGTTGTCCAACAAGCTCTTTGGCAGGAAGAGAGATGAGAGCATTACGGGCTGCGTTAGGGGGACAGCCAGAAAATATTTGGAAAGGTCACCTGGTTTTAATTCCACACAGCCATTTCAACATCGCAGAGGTGGGGCGAAAGCCTGGCTCATCCCGGGTGTAGAATATGGTTCGTGGTTTTTTTTTTAAAAGCCTGGTCATAAATCTGACAACGCCAAGGAGGCAGGCTGCAAAGAGGCTGAAGGAACCTTGGAGAAGCTCTGGAGGTCTTGGCAAGCGAGGGAACAGGAGAAGACCTTTTGGGATTATACCATGCCTGGGGTCCTTGTTTCTGGCGGTCCCTAAAATCCACCCATCAGGACCAAAAATTGTGACTTCCTTGAAGGATTCCTGTTGCTCTTGCAGAGACCAGAGCCTTCTGGACAGAGGTACCTTGGGCTGGGCTTGCAAAATGGTGGTGGGGTCAATGAGCCAGTGGAATGGCTTCCATCCAGAAGTTGAGGGTGCTCCATCACGGGAGGTCTTTAAGAAGAGACTGGACAGCTATTTGTTTGAAATGGTATAGGACTCCTGCTTGAGAAGGGGGGGGGGGGGTTTGGACTAGACCTCCAAGGTCCCTTCCAACTCTATTAAAGTTTCTTGCAAGAACAGAGAACACGGGTGGGTGATGCCCTTCCAGCTGTTCTGGCTTTCCATTGCTATTGTTGTTATTATTGCTGGAATAAAAAAAATAATAATAATAGAAGAATCTACTGGAAATCCAGAAAGGCTAAGAATTGCTAGGGAGAACCTTGTAAAAATCACTCTTTCTCATGGCACAATGAAAACTTGAGCCCCTGTCCCACTGCACCAACAGATGCAAAGAGGATGTAAAACGTTAAAAAACGTTGGAAAACGCGATGCATCCGTTGTGTACTCACTGGATACGTGTTTCATACGCTCTATCCGTCGAGCATCCGTCCACTGCGATTTCATCCGCGCAAGAGGTTTGAGCTGCACAAAACTTTGTGAACGGATGAACTTTCCGCCGCGTACGATGTAAATCCACGACACATACAGGCAACAAACGTTCTATGTCCATTTATCATCCGTTAAAACGTCCGCTGTATCCTCTCTGCATCCTCTGGGCATCCCCTCAACTCACATCCGCTGCAGCTGAAAACGGGAAGAGGGAGGAAAGAAAAGGTACACGGAACGTCTACACAGCGTTAGTAGCACGGAAATAGAAAGGATGCGCAGTGAACGGTTTGCATCCGATATACATCCGCGCGGCATCCCTTTTCTTTCCTTTAGGCGTCCGTGATGCATCCGCTTCATCCGCTATGCGTCTGCTTCGCAGTTCTCCCCCGGAGCCCCTTCGGAGGTGTCATCCGCTTCCATCCGCTTTCATCCGCTAGGCTTCCTATGAACTTCCATTTAACATCCCCGCTACGTACTACCCCCGTCCGTTCTTTTCCGTTCTTTTCCGTTCTGTTTATGCAAATTTTCACCACTTTTTGGAGCGGATGACAACGGATGGAGCCACCCCCGAAAATTTCCTCATCCGCTGTGTCCTTTTTGCATACGTTTTGCATCCGTCGGCCAATGGGACCGGGCCTTTAGCTTGGAGACAGAATAACAAGCGTTGGAAGGGACCTTGGAGGTATTCCAGCCCAACTCCGTTTCATTGAAGCAAGGTCTTTCTTGCTCAGATAGGAATATTGGAGGAGGCTTATCTCAAAACCGATCTGAGATGCCTCCTGATCAGAGTCATGCGTGGGAGGAACTAAAACCACCTGCAGGATAAGTTTATAACGGGCCATTACTCACCCCAAACGGAAGCTATATTCATAGGCTGCTGGCCCAAAAAAACAATGTATTAATTGAATATAATTCAGAGGCTGCCTGACTTCAGGAGACACTAGGTGGGTCACGTTAAAGAAAAATAAGAGCAATTTGAAAAAGAGAAAAAGTTCCTAATCATCTGGAAGGGAAATCTAGAATTACAGAAGTCAAATTCTAAATTCTATTTTTATAAACATGTAGTATACCTGTAATGAGAAATTTCCTTCCTGACAATGAGAACAATTAATCAATGGAATGGCTTCCCTCCAGAAATTGTGGGTGCTCCAATATTGGAGGTTTTCAAGAAGAGATTGGGCAGACATTTGTCTCAAATTTCCCGATTTTTTAGAATAGAATGGAATAGAATAGAATAGAATTAGAATAGAATAGAAATAGAATAGAATTAGAATAGAATAGAATTAGAACAAAATAAAATAGAACACAATAGAATAGAACAGAATAGAAATAGAATAGAATAGAGAAGGAGAGAGAAGGAAAGAGGAGGGGAGAGGAGAGAAGAGCAGAGCAGATCTGGAATGGAATGGAAAATAGGAACATATTAGAATAGAGAAGGAAACAGAAAAGAGAGAAGAGAAGAGAAGAGAAAATATGGAACAGAATAGAATTCTTTATTGGCCAAGTGTGATTGGACACACAAGGAATGTGTGTAAATGCTCTTCAGTGTTCCTAGAAGAAAAGAGACATTTATCAAGAGTCAAGAATAGTCATAGGATGGGATAGAGGAATAAGGATAGGATGGGATAGAATATAATATAGAATAGAATAGAATAGAAAATAGAGTAGAATATAGAATAGAAAATAAAATAGAACAGAATTCGTTATTGGCCAAGTGTGATTAGACACACAAGGAATTTGTCTTTGGTGCAAATACTCTCAGTGTACATAGAAGAAAAGGTACCTTCGTCAAGAGTCAGAAATCATCAGGTACAACAATAATAGTCACAGGGCACAATAAGCAATCAAATCCGACTGGGAAACAGTCCATATAAATCGTAAGGATACAAGCCACAGAGTGACAGTCCTACAATCACAAGTGGGAGGGGATGGGTGATAAGGAGGGATGAGAAGATGAACAGGAATAGGAGTGCAGACTTAGTAAATAGTTGGACAGTGCGGAGGGAATGATTTGTTTAGCAGAGGGATGGCTCAACCTAATTCTCCAAAGCACCAGAAGGCAGGAAAAGAAGCAATGGATGGAATCTAATCGAGGAGAGAAGCAACCTGGAATTCAGGAGAAACTTCCTGGCAGGGGACAATCAACCAGTGGAACAACTTGGCTCCAGAAGTTGTGGCTGCTCCAACACTGGAGGTTTTCAAGAAGAGATTGGACCACCACTTGTCCAGAATTGCGTAGGGTCTCCTGCTTGAACTGGGGCTTGGACTAGAAGACCTCCAAGGTCCCTTCCAACTCCATTATTCTATTCTGTAATTTTGTATCATACTTTTTAAAATTTCTTTCCTTCTCTTACAACTTGGGTGGTGGTGGGCTTGGAATAAATCACAAGGGCTAGCTGTATAGTCTTCCACTGATGGATGCTTGAACCCCTAAGCCAAAAGTCTCCAACCGTCTCAACTGGAAGACTTGCAGACTTCATCTCCCAGAGGAGAGGTCACCAGATCAAACCACCTTTTAAAGCAGGGATTTCCAAACAGATAACAGCTAACAGATAATCAGAGTTGGAAGGGACCTTATAGGTCATCTAGTCCAACCCCCCCACCCAAGCAGGAGACCCTACACCATTTCTGACAGAGGGCAGTCCAGTCTCTTCTTGAAAGTCTCAAGTGATGGCGCTCCCACAACTTCCGAGGGCAACTTCTGTTCCATGGGTTGATTATTCTCACTGTCAGAAAGTTTTTCCTTATTTCCAGGTTGAATTTCTCCTTGTTTAGTTTCCATCCATAGTTCCTTTAAGACTTGTGGACAATACAATACAATACAATAGCAACACAAGAGCACACAAGATACAAACTCAAGGTTAACCGCACCAAACTTGATTGCAGGAAATACGACTTCAGCAATAACAGAGGGGTCAATGTCTGGAATACTCTACCTGGCTCTGTGGTTTCTTCCCCAAACCCCCAAACTCTTTAACCTCAGACTGTCTACTATTGACCCCACCCCCTTCCTAAGAGGCTTGTAAGGGGCGTGCATAAATGCACCCAACGTGCCTACCGTCCCTGTCCTATTGTTTCTTTTTATTTTTCTTATAAGTATCTATCTCATGTATTTAAAATTATGTTTATTCTTATACCTGTATCTTGTAAGCGATTGACAAATAAATGCTAAACATCTAAAGACTCAGAGGAATTGAAGTCCACAAGTCTTCCAGTTGCCATGTTTGGAGATCCCTGTTTTATAAGGTAACACCTGTTCTGGTGACCACTTAAATAGGAATTCTGGGGGTTGAAGTCCACAAGTCTTAAAGTTGCCAAGGTTGGAGACCACTGAAGTCTAAGCCACTCAAGTTCCTTTGCCCATTGCTGAGGAAGAATCTGTGGGCAGGAAGACCAGCCAAGCAAACCAGCCTCTGGTGGTTCCTTAAAAAGCATCCTGGTCATCTCACGGGCCGCTGACCTCTTGGCAATCCAAGGAATTGGCCCGAGCAAGAAAAGAGGCCAACCTGAAGAGGTGCAATCCAATTTTTTATTTTTGCAGGGAAAGGCTGCAGTTTCAAGGAAGGCCTGAGAAGGTGGGACATCCGACGTGGCTCCTTCAAAGTGGTGTCAGTCAGCTGGAAAATTTGGGAATTGGTCCCAAGGATCCTGGGATCCAGAACTCTCCCTGGAAGGATTCTGCGAGGATCGCAACTCGGCTGCTGCAAAGATTCTCCCAAGAACTTTTCTGGAAGGTAGGTGGAAGTTTTTTCTGGGGGGGAAGGAGAAACAAAGAAGGGACAGACGGACCCTGGATCTGGGGGTCTGGATGGCCCTTTTGGGTGGGGGGGATGCATGGAGAGAGAACTTAAGAGTCTTTATTGCCGGAAATGTTTTCTTTAGAGGGCTCCCACTCACCCCCTTTCGGTTCCATCTAAGTTTTGGCATGGGAGAAAAAAACATTTTCACAAGAAACATGCAGGAAGAATGCAAATTTATTGCCACCGTCTAAGGCCCATAATGTTTCTCGCTGTCAAGGAAAATAAATATTGTTTTTCCAGTTCAGGGTGCACCCAGCACACTCCGGGTCAGTCCCCTGTCCTGGATTGCAGGAAGCCCACCCAGTATGCAAAAACAGAGCTGGAGTTGGATAGGATAGGATAGGACAGAATAGAATATAGAATAATACAGAATAGAACATAAAATAGAGTAGAATATAGAGTAGAAAATAAAATAGAAGAGAACAGAATTCGTTATTGGCCAAGTGTGATTGGACCCACAAGGAATTTGTCTTTTTGGAACCTTAGCAGACTTCAGAAGCAGTTCCCTGGAGAAAAAGGATATTAGGCAGGGAGGTGTGAAAAGGAAGGGAAAAATTGTACTTCTATGGCCACCCACTCACTCTGGGCAGTTGATGTCTCTGGAGATTCTCAATCATCCAGGTTGTCCCAAAAGTGCTTTTTCAGGAGGGAACTGGACTTTGTTGGGTTTTTTTTTTCCTTGAAGAGGTTTTGCTTCTCACCCAAGAAGCTTCTTCAGTTCTGACTGCAAGAAATAAAAATCCTTCCATTCTCCGCCATTTGGTCAGAACTGAAGAAGCTTCTTGGGTGAGAAGAGAAATGTCTTCAAGGAAAAAAACAAAGGAAGTCCAATTGCCTCTTGAAAAAGCACCTCTGGGTGGCTTACAAGGAGCAGGCCGGAGTTAAAAAGGGCACTGACCATCTATTCTGTTACCCGTTACTCTACCCAAAGGAACTTAATTTTTCAGAGCCACCGGAAAGAAAATGGAGATAGTTAGCTTGGGTTGCTCCAAAGACCTTTGCAAATTCGTCTTAATGCTTTTTATGAAGAATCTTTTAACGACCCCATAATCCCTTGTGGGCTAGAGTCTGGGCAACTGAATGGAGTTGAGTATTTACTGGCCAGATGCCCTTCCTTTCGCCAGTGTGCAGCTTATGAAGATAAGGGAAGCAAAAGAGAGGTGGAAAGCAGGAGCATAGGTGATTCCTCCTCTAGTGTGCATCCTGAGCCAGTTTGGTGTAGTAGTTAAGGAAGGTGCTGATCAAGGAACCAGGAGACGGTGAGTTCTAGTTCCGCCTTAGGCATGAAAGCTGGCTGGGCAACTTTGGGCCAGAGCCTCTCTCTTTCTCTACCCAACCGACCTCACAAGGTTGTTGGAGGAGGAGGAGGAAGGAGTATTGTGTAAGTTTGCCACCTCAAGTTAGTTATTAAGTGATAAATGTAGGAAAGCAAATTTAACAAATGAAGGAAAACAAGTGATAGAGGGGGAACTAACAACTACCCCCCCCCTCAGCTTAAGTGATGGTTGGGGGTTTCGGAAGGGGAAGGGGGAGGGGGCAGCAGGTTTTTAACAAAGGAAGGAGCCTTTGTAAGCTGCTTAGAGTTACACTGTAGTAACACGGGCGGGCGGCCAATAAAGTTTGCAAATAAAATAGAAATAAATAAACAAACCGTGAAGAAGAATGGAAGCCTGAGGATGCCTCTAATGCCTGGTTGCTAAATCAATTATGACCTCACCCAACCGCTTCTCTTTCGGTTTCCACATCTGGAACAAGGGGGTGAAGGTTTCTTTTTTTCTCCCTGCCTCCTGGTCTGTGATTTTTTTTTTAAAAAAGGAAAATGCCCCTCCCAGCAACGTGCTCCCCACTAGGGACCATGCCCGGCGCTAAGTGTTTTGCACTTGTCAAGCCCAGCTGCATTACAAGCGATAGGACATTTTTTTCCTGCTTTCTCATCCGTCTCTCTCCTCTCCTGGCTTAAGAAAATCCCGGAAGCACCTTTAAAAATCTTTCCCTCGGATTAATCTGGCCATCACTCTTTGCGTTCGCTTGATCTTGATCTCAGCCACAAAGGAAACTATTTGGAATACTTGCAGATTTCAAAGTGGGTTGCAAAGAGCACAGCACGTAGCCAGGCATCTGAGGCTCCCAGAATCCGCAGGATGGAAATGGTCCTATGTTTGTGTGTGTTTGTGCACAGTTTCACTTTTTACAACGGGCCGGGCTGCTTCTGCTGATATCAAATGAATACAGCAGAATTTGCACAACCAGTTGAAAGAGTTTGGGTGCAATGATGCCTTTCTCCCCCCGCCCTCTTTTCAATAGAAAATGAAAAGTACAGGCAGCCATTCAAAGTTACAACGGCACTGACAAAATTGACATATGACCATTTTTCATACTTACAACCATTTGTAGCCTCCCCAGGATTATGTGATCGAAATTCGGATGTTTGGCAACTGGATGCATTTATTTCATAATAAATGGCCGTTTGTAAAATGGGGCAAAAAAAACTCATTTAAAAACTGCCTCGCTTAACAGAAATGTTGGGCTCAATTGTGGTCATAAGTTGAGGACTACCTGTGTATAAAAACAGCCTTTACTGAAGGCCTCACAGGAGCATTAAACAGCTTAAATCGCAAAACCAGGCAATGCAGATGATAGATTCATTCCTTTCTGCCTTTAATTTTTCAGATCAGATTAAGAGGATTAATCTCGCAGCTAATGCATTTCCAGCGCTGCCCTGCAAGATTAAAAAGTTAAAGGGTCATCTGTGTTTACACCAGAGCCACTTCCCAAATAACAAAGAGGAATCAAAGCCATAATTCTTGGAGATGATGAGAGCCCTTTCTCCTGCCTCTTGCCTTCCAAGTGTGCTGGACTCAAACTGCCCCCACTCCATCTCCCCCATCACCCCTTCCCAGCATGGCACCGGAGGCAAACAAATCATATTGCAAAAAAGTTTTTTTTTTGCTTTTTTCACCTCCATAATCAATCAATCAATCAGAATAGGGCTGGAAAGGACCTTGGAAGTCTTCTAGTTCAACAGCCTTGGGGGGGGGGGACTTCCTGGTCCACCTGGAAGCCCCCCCCCCCCCCCCCCGACTGTTGAACTCGACAGCGGTTCCAGGAAGACACAAGGGGAAACAGTAGAGGAGGGCCAGGCATTGGGAAGTGGTGGACCAGGAAGCCCTCCGTCCCTTCCTCTGTAAAGTCTCTGCCTTTAAATGGAGGGAAAGGACTCCATTGCATCCTAATTTCCGTGGCTGTTCCCCTGCAGAGCTTCGGCCACCTGAGATGAAGGCCAGGATAGGTCGTGGGGCCCTCAGATCTTCCTCCCCACCTCGCCTCTACCAAGTCCTCTGGACCGCGGCCATCATGAACCTCTCTGCCAGCAGACCCCTCTTGTGCCAGCAGGAATCTATCCGGCTGCTGGACACCTTCATGAAGGAGATGGTGAGTGGACATCAAGCGCCCTTCCCCCCCACCCCCCACTCCAGAAGACAACCAAGTGGCTAACAAGCCTAACTACAACACAAACTGGGTTTGGGGGGTTCTCTTGGAGTCCTGGCTTGTTTAATCGTGGGTTATTGAATGTACTGAGGGTGCGTGAGATGTTTCAAACAGCGACATTGAAACGGCCAAAGGAAGCCGATGCAAATGGTCACCACTACAAACAATATTCTATAAACCTGAAAGCAGGACTTAGGTATCACCGTGGTTGAGTTTGCACGGCTCCGTTGCCCCCGAGACACCTGCTTGTAGCATCTTAGCAGTGTGCATATCGTGAGATGTAACAACCGAATTATTCAATACTCACAACATCGGGACAGGTCTGGTTCACAATTCAAATTTCAATTGAGGATCTGGCAGGGAATCCCTTCCCAGCAGATTAACCCCTGTTTATAACATTTCTACCTCTTATCTTTCTAGTTTGTCCTTTTATTCCCAATTAGAGGGGAATTAATTTGGGTACTTCCCTTTTACTCCAGATACTCTAATACTCTGTCCGCTTATTTTCATCTCTTCAGTTTATACTGATGTTAAAGTTCTCACTGCCTCAGTGTCCGTTAAAAACACAACTTCCTCTTCCTTGGATCCCACATAATTTCATCTTCTGCCATCATATTATACACTTGCGTCTCCCTTTTTTGGATCGGGCAGTCCAGGTCTGGCCACACCCAAATCATCTCCTCCCTGCGTCCTCTTCCTCTTATCAGTCCCTGGTTCCACCCTCTCATTCCCTCGTGTCTATTGCCCCCACTTTCTCTCACTCCTTCTTCTCCTACCACGGCCATCTTGGCTTCCCAGTCAGCACAAGTCTGTGCAGACCAACTTTCTAGCTGGCTAGGCCAAAAGTCTGCCTCTTCCTTCTATTACTTACACACAACTACCCCAAGATCCAAACCTCCCTATAAATCTCCTTCTTTTATCCTTGACAGATAGGGTCTAGCATTTTAGACAAAAATGCCACTGGCTGTTTAAAAGCCATTCCCTTATCCATGTAAGACTAGGTCTTTAGTTTTGCCTACAAGTCTTTATTCAACCTACAATATCCAGGCAATCCTAGACATTTTCTCTCCTTCTGCACATTGTAATTCTAACTCATCTCTGTAACAATTCCTAAAAGGACAACAACTTGTGTCGCAAACAAACAAACAAGCAATGAATGCCATAGGATCGTAGCACCCACCCCTCTCCTAGAAAATTGAAATAGCCGAGGAAATATTAAAAGGCAGAATATTTCCTCTAAAAAAAGTACAAAGTCAGAAGCAGAAACTCACCCCCACCTTTGTTAATGGGTGGGCCATTAAGGCCTGAGCCAGAACACTTCACATCACAAAGATCTCCAGGTAAAGCTATAACAATTGCTCAAAAGCCCTTTCAGTGCATCATCATCCGGCAAGGCTCAACCAAGTCTGGAACTCAGGACAGCCTACAGAGGTGCCCCTGGATGGCCTCATGGGAGTCAACGACGCACTAGTCAGAATACAAGCTCCAGTTCAAATCCCAACAGAGGGCATAAAACCCAGGCACTCTCAGCACCTTTTCTTGATCTCTTCCTTCCCCTTGAAGCATGTGATCATCCTTACTTTTCACTTTGGAGCTTCAGGCCATGTCCACCATTAAACCTTCCAAGCAGCCTCCATGTTTCCAGTGTCTTTTTCCCCACTTGGAACTGAACCCAGAAGGATTTTTCTTCCAACAGGATGAAGCATCTTGACTCTTAAGCATCCTTAAGGCACGCAGACATAAAGACATAAAAGAGCGCGGTAAAAAGAACAACTTCAAAGATAAAACAAACCACCTGAGGTATTTTGAGTCAATGCTCCATAAAATATATTTGGGTCAAACTTCAGTGTCAAATTTCTGCTTTGAGCAAAATATGGATTAAGAGCATATACAGAGTCTGACTTTTGATTCCCTTGCTGCTCTGAGCTGAGCTCCATTGTAACTGGGAATTGAGTCATTGTAAGTGGGAATTGCAAAGATAACGTTAATCTAAGCAAACTGCCAACCTTAGCCTCGCCATCTAAGGTTCCTTTGTCACCCAAACCCTAACCCTGCCTTCCTCAGGCAAAAGTTCAATGGTTCAACTGAGCAGGAAAAAAATGGTTAAAGTGAGCAAAAAAGCCTCAAACCCCCCCCCCCCTGCTTCTTTTGCTCTTTCAAGGCAAAAAGTCCTTGAGCAAGAAAAAGAAAAATTAACAACCTGCTAGGACAAGAAAGAAAAAAAAAAAACCTTTTAAAATACTACCCAGAAATCTCATCCCTTTTCTCCACTCAGCAGCCTTTCAACAAAATAATTTTATCTGCTTCTCCCCCCCCCCCTCCCCCAGCTTTAGTAAATCACACACATTTCTCCATGGGACCTGTTTCATTTCCTTGCACGCACGATTTCTTTATATGAAAGTATTCTCTCTTTAATCTGGGATGGGGGTCAACGCAGAGACATTTGCACCAACTTTTTATCATCAACATACTCACACATTTGTAGTGTAATCAGATGGCTTGCATTCTTACAACTCTTTTCTGGGAGCCAATGAGCTCCATTGTCTAAATACTTTTGTGGAGTGTTGCTATGAAAGGGTCTCATCCTCCAGATTTGGAAATGATTACACACAGACAAATTCTCACAACATTTCCAGACCTGGGGAGGTTTTGTCCCTTTAAATCTCCACTTTTTCTTTCTTTAGCAACCTGTAGTTTGCTCTCAGAGCAGTGGGATAATTCAAGGAGTGGTTCCAATCACAAATGTGACTGTGGGCCCTAACCACTGCCTACCTGCTTCCCACAGCTTTAAGTCCAATCCAAAAAGCCAACTTAATTCTCTGGCTGGCCAGAGATGTCACAATTATGTTTTGTTTTGAGCTGCAGTAGCACAATTGGGGCTATACACATTTTTATTCAATTCAATTCCATTCAGTTCTTCATGCAATTATTATAGATGCATATCTAAGAATTTTTAATCGAAATCAGATCAAATTGATCAAGTCAAATTATCTGAGTCTTCCCATTTAGACAGGAAAAGCCTTTGCTCCCTGAGCTGGGTGGTTTTCTTGCAGACATTTCATGACCCAACTAGGAAATTTCATCAGTGCTAGGAGGGAGTAGGGAGGAGGAGGAGGAAGAGGAGGAAGACGAAGACAGTGACAACTGTGGGGTCTTTGTCTTCTGAGCTGGGTGGTTTTCTTGCAAACATTTGATGGCCCAATTATGTAACATCTTAAAGGCTACAACACTGATAATGTTACATCGCTGGGTCATGAAACATCTGCAAGAAAGCCACCCAGCTCAGAGGGACCCAGGACCCCCCAGGTCCAAACCACTGAGTTGGCCCAAAGAGAAAATCATTCAGAGCATCTTTGAAGGCCCTACAATGTCTCCATCCAGACTCCTCAGGCCCACCAGCATGGAGATAATTTACAAGCGCACGTGACCCCTTCATCTTGGTCCCATGGCCGACAAAGGTCGGGCGGCCTCTTCTTTGAGGCTCTTTCCTGCCAATATTCCTGCTCATCCTTCTGGAGAGTGCCACGGATGAGATCCTGGCTTGGGATAACAATCCGTGGACAGAGATGAATTGGTTTCTTTAAAGGGCTTTGAAGCTGAGTTTCTGTCTAACTAGGATTTTGGTTGTGAGGAACACAAGAGGAATGTTCAGTGCCGAGATTTTCATTGTACTGGATTTGGGGATGTCGGTTTGTTTTCTTTCATTTTTTTAAAAAAATTCTGTGTAACTATTTTAGGATGAAGGTCATTGTTTCTTGCTTTAAAATGGGGGTGGGGAAGCCATGCAACTAGTTTTCAGCAGGAGGAATCAAGCAAGATCTGGGGGTGTCAGAAAGAACAGGGTGTCAACTTCAGCACCGGATTCTTAAGCTGCCCATCACCCCAACATCCTGCTCCTTTCCTCTCCAGGGCAATTCCAGCAACATTGGGCCTCTCTACACCCCGGAGGACATCACGGTATGTGCTTCTTGGGTGTTTCAAGGGTGAAACGGGACTTTGATATGAATCCTGTCAACTGAAGTCCACAAGTCAAGGCTGGACACCTCTGCTTTAAATTATTGGCACTTTCTGAGCTTGGTTGTTTGCTTGCAGATGTTTCAGGATCCACTTAAGTAACAATGCTGGAAGGGAAAGAGGGTTGTGGAGAGGAGGAGGAGGAGAGGAGAGGAAGAGGGGGAGGACAAGGAGGAGAGAAGGGGAGGAGGAAGAGAGGAAGAGGGTGAAGAAGAGGGGGAGAGGAAATGGAGGAAAGGAAGAGGAGAGGAGGAGGAGGGGAGGGAAAGGAGTGGGAAAGGAAGAGAAGGAAGGCATGTGTTCCATGCTAAGATTGATTGTTTTCTTGCAAATGTTTTATTATCCAAAGAAGGAATATCATTCATGCTAGAAGGGGTTCCCCAGGACTCGCCCTGCCAATGTCGGTGGAAGTGGTCTTGATGGTCCCTTGTTTAGACTATTGTTTATGGCTAGTTCTTTTTTTGTCTGTGTTGCTAGTTCCTGTTGCTAGTTTTGCTTCCTGATTATTGGTCTGCTGTTGATCTTGGCATTAATCTTTGCTGCTCTGGCTTTTGACTGCTGGTGTGTTGGGTCCTTTTCTTTCCTTCTGAGCTTTTTGACTGCCTCTTTTGAGCGATGTGTAGATGTTCTTTATCTAGCTGTGTCTGTTGATGGACAATTTGTCTGAGTACAGCTTCCTACGGTTCTGGCCCCTTTGATCAGAGACAGGGGGGATTGGGATATTGACTCCAGGAGGAGCTGAGGATCCCCTTCCCTGCTTCAGCCCCAAAGCTCTTCCTGCCCTTTCCTTCCTACCACACGGTGTCTGTCTCATAGGTTTGCTACGCCAACAACCTGGACTGCTTCTACCTGGAACTGCAGGTCATCCAGGAGGAGCAGGAGGAGCCCTCCGACACCCTCTCCCGGCTCATCCGGCGCATGGCACAGCTGACAAGGAAGCTGCAGAAGACCGGCAAGATCAGCCATTGTGCCACCTACCCACCGTGCCACAATCATCCAGAGAAGCCCGCCATGGCTTTCCTGAGGAGCCTTCTGGAGATGTTTCAGTGGAGGTGTAGTGCAAAAGACTTCTGCCCAAGCCCAGGGCCTGGAAAGTCCACCCTCACCCCCCAGGCCACCTCTTCCTCTTCCATGTCCACGGCAAAGGACCATCAAGTCTAGCTGAAGTTAAACATGAGCTTGTGCCACCCTAGGAGGCTGCCTCCAACCTGCAGAGAGGAAGGAGGCCTTTTTCCAGGCTGGTGAGCTGATCAGGGATGATGGACGAAGGCATCTTGAACCTGTTGACCATCCAGGTGAATGCAAGAATGAGAGCCAGGGATTCTGGCAACCATGCCCTGGCACAAGAGCTGATGGGCATTATGAGAAATTTCATACCCAAATATATTTTATTCTTCAAACTGTTCCCATCTTCCCTTAAACCATTAACAGAATCCACACTGGGAATCTGGGAATTGGCATCTCCACTAGATAATTGACAGTCAATCTCTATATATAAAAGCAAAATATCATTCAGCATCGCCACAAAATCTCCAGAACCGTAAAGCCTGTAAGCTTGAAATCTGGCCCATATGTTTCTCTCTGCTTCTAGGGGCTCACTAAGAAAGGACCACCAGAGCATTAGTATTTTGTGTATTATTGTTATTGTTGTTGTTATTATTATTCTCTGATGCTAGGGAGTTCTACTCCCCCTCCCCACCTGAAAAGAAATCTCTTCCAAATGCAAAACACAAGCAGAGGAGAGGAGTTTCAGTTTCAGTTTCACAGCACCAAGCAGTTTTAGTACATAACAGTTGAGCCACACCCAGGCTCCTTGCTGTGTCCTTGCTCACACCGCAAATACTGTTTCAGTTTCCAAACAGCTCTCAACTCTCTCACACACTGACACGATGCTAGCCAGGTGAATACCGATGGATGCTGATAGGCAGAGACAGAACTTTTACCCCTTATTTTCCTCCCCAAAAACTAAGCCCAACCACATAGTTTAGTAGCGAAGCACGGGCATAGAGCTAGTCTGAAAATAAAATAAGCAAGTTAAAATTGCAAACACGGATGAAAATCCTTTACTCAAAATTACTCAACCCCCCCAATAAGTTACCCAGACCTAATCCGCATATCAAAGGAGAAGGTCTGCAAAACGCAATTAGAGTTAATTAAATTAAGTCTCTCAATGGAATTGCATGCTCACAAGAATATATACTTACACACACACACCTCAAGAGTCACCCTAGAATCAGCACAAAGACACTTCCACACCTTGGAGTAGCTCCCTCTTTAAAAAGTTTGCTGCTGTGCCCCATTTCTCTCCAGCTTGCCCCCTTAAAGGCAAACTCCTTGCTTTTAGGAATAAATATTTCTTCTTTCCTCACAGCTGCCTGGATCTCAATTTTATTTATTCTTGTGCAGACCCGGCTCAAGTTGGAACCACAAATTATTCTTCTGACAGCATCTTCTGTGGCTGGGAGAACGAAAAAGCCAAGAGCCCAGGGCTTGGGAATAAATAGCCAAGCAGCCCAGCCTGTGCAGGAAAATTAAAGAATGGCATCTTCTCTCAGCATTCCTAAGCAGGTAAGGACTCACCTGTAGGGCAGGGAGCAGAATACAGAAGAATAGAGTTGGAAAGGACCTTAGAGGTCTTCTAGTCCAACCTTGCCCTGCTCGAGCTGGAGACCCTGTACCATTTCCCACAAATCCAGTCTCTTGTTAAAAACCTCCAGTGATGGAGGAGCCCCCATAGCTTCTGGTAGCGAGCCATTCCACCGGTTAATTGTTCTGTCAGGAAATTTCTCCTTAGAGAGTTGCTTCTCTCTTTGATCATCTTCATCCTCCATTTAAGCAAATAAATCTTCTGTTACTTCTTGTTGTGCCATTAGCTAGACTAGGTCAGAATAAGAGTAGGAAGGGACCTCAGAGGTATTCTAGCCTAACCCGCTACTCAAGCAGCAAGACTTTATGTCACAGGTGTCCAACCTTGGCAACTTTTAAGACTGTGGACTTCAATTCCCAGAATTCCCGAACCAGCTGTGGGAGCTGTAGCATTATGGTATCCCCTGTAACACCTTGGTGGTGTTTCCAGAGAGGCCAGAAGGAAGATTGGCTGATTACACTGGAGGCTGCTGCTTACTCATGGGACTGGTGAGTTCTCATAGTATTTTCATCCTATCATGGAAGATTGATAAGTTGACCTCCACCCTGGCCAAAAGGCTGACCACAGGACTCCAAGATGCTGCAGGCGTCATAAGTACGAGTCAGTTGCCAAGCGTCCAAATTTGACCATGGGGATACCGCAACGGTTGTAAGTGTAGAAACCAGTCATGTGTCCCTTTTTTTCCAGTGCCGTTGTATCTTTGGATGGTCACTAAATGAATGTGTCAACTAAAAAGATACTCCTTTGGTCTTTTTAGCTACCAGCAGAAAGGGAGTGAGGGAAAACAGTGCATTCCTCAAGTGCCTCAGATAATCACCCTGGTAGCCCAAAGTTGTGGGCACGCAAGAGTATTACTGGAGAGCATGATTGAAATCTGTGGGCTATGGACGTGTCCCATTGGAGAATATACATCCAGAGGGGTAGGGGAAGAAGGCCAGGGTCAAGGGGGAAATAAATGACGTATATTAGTGTCAGCTGCACCCAGCTAAATGCCAACATGGCCACTTCTAATAATTTTTTTTTTTTTTCTCTGCGAGATGAAGCTAGAGACTTAGGATTTGAATGGGGGTGGATTTGTTGGAGCCCTGATAGAATGGTTGTAAATTGAAGATTATCCGTACTGATTTTGGAGAATTTTTCTTCCACAGGGAGCTTTTATATCTCCCGCCTGGAGAAATTCCATCAGATAAAATGTTCCCTTTAGAAAATGAAGAGCCAGGAGTCTGAGAAGACAGTCCATGAGACAGCAGATGGGGCCTGTATCTTCCCCTAAAGAATCCAGGAAGGACTTTATGGGCTTCAGAAGTTTATTTCCGCAAGAAAATTCATCCTCCAGGTAGCTGTGTTTGGTTTGTCAAAGGAGGGAGGGAGGGAGGGAGAGGAGAAAAGTCATTGTATTCTTGCATTCCTGTGAATTTTCCTTCTCTATTTTACCAGGTGAAAAGCGACTCAAAAGAACGGAGGAAAAAAATAATGATTTGTGACTTGGTCAGCTCTCTGCCAATTCCCAAGAGCTATCCTTCAATAGCTCCTGAAAAAAAAATGTTTATGTCTTTCCTTTGTTGCAAATTTTGTTATGGGACTTCAGTCCAACAAATCAGGTGGACTTACAGAAGCTGTATAAAGAATGAAGCCAACAAAACCAAAGGAAAACAAATACATATTTTTATATCACATACTATAACAACAATAAAACAATTTAACGATCCCATCAATCAGCAGATCGCTAGGCCTGTCAAGAAAAAAAAAAAGTTTGGATAACTTGGGAGCTGAGTTATTCAAGATTTATACATTTGCGTCAAGAACTTAAGAGATGTTTGGGAATAAACAAAGCGGTCCACGATTTCCTGGCTGGGAAATTCTGGGAGTTGAAGTCCACAAGTCTTTCACGTTGCCACAGTCAGACACTCCTGCCTTAGATTCTATGATTCAACCTTATCCAAAGGGAATCCTATTCCTAGGATCCCTCTGTGGTTATTGGTATACCACGGTATAAATGTAACCTCGTTATCCCCCCTGCTCATGGGGTGGCGATCTCCCAGTCCATTAGGAGTTGCTGGCTGGGGATAAGGTGTCCTGTGATCTCACTTCGGGAGGGCCTTCCTTGAGGAAGGCTAATCTAAAGGAGGAGGAGGAGGAGGAGGAGGGTGTCCTCGAGATTATGCTGCTGCTTTTGGTATTTTATCTGGGTTTTTGAATTGGAGGCAAGGATTGAGCGACCTCCAGGGTGGCAAAGGCAGAGAGGTGGCCCGCAGAAGGAATGGCTTTCCGGGGAGATGCTCTCTGAAGCCCAAGGCTGAGCAGGTTGACTTCAAGAAGCTGAAGCGCCCAACCAAAAGCAGCTGCCAACGCCCTCACGCTCGTTTTAGTTCCCCATCTTTGCTGGACTGGCATCCTGTCCTTTCTCTCTCGCAGCTGATTGTGGTTTGGTGTAGTTCCCCACAACGAGCCTGTGAGGTGGACCAGGGTGCAGGAGGGCAGCTGGTTCCAAGTCCCTCCGGGCTGGTGGGGCGACTTAACCTCAACCCCCTTCCAAGCAATTTCCAGTCGACGCTGGCCCTCTTTCTTTCTTTCTTTCTTTCTTTCTTTCTTTCTTTCTTTCTTTCT
>BLBF01020185.1:0-15663 GCA_015471245.1 Laticauda colubrina | reverse complement strand
TCTTGGCCATCTTAAGAGGTCTGGACTTCAACTCCCAGGGCTCCCTTAGCCAGCAGACCTGATTGATTGCTGACTGGGGAATCCTGGGAATTGAACTCCACACCTCTTCAAATGGCCAAGATTGAAAAACCTGGCTTTAAGGGATCTCGGTTTAGTTTTCATGGCCCTGTGGTTCATTCAACAAACTGGAGACATCAGATGCCAACCTGGTGTGGGAAGTTTTATATCCAAATATATTTTATTCTTTGCACCGTTTCCATCTTCCCTTAAATATTAACTGAGAATGGACTGAGAATCAGCGCTAGAAAAGTGACAGTCACACTGCAACGAGGTTAATCAAGTCAAAATAGCAAACGGGGGAAAATCTTTTACTCAAAGTTCCGTGCATCCCCAAATAGGTTACTCAGATCTAATCCACATATCAAAGGAGAAGGTCTGTGAACACAAATAGAGCTAATTAAAACCGTCTCCCAGCTGAACTGCATGTTCCCAAGCATAAACATGAACAGAACAAAACAGAACACAATAACAGAGTTGGAAGGGACTTTGGAGGCCCAGGCAGGAAACCCTATCCCATTTCAGCCAAATAGTTTTCACCATATATGACATGTCCTTATACACACTAGGCCCCTCCAGTGTCACCCTAGAATGAACATGCACAATTCCACACCCAGGACAAGCTCCCCTATAAAACAATCTCACTGCACCCCATTTCTCTGTAGCTGCCCCTTAAAGCTGTTTGCTTTGGGGAATAAATATTTCTTGTTTCCTCACAGCTGTCTAGATTTAATATTTATTTATTCTTGCGCCATCCCGGCTCGAGTTGGACCCCCAAATAATTCTTCTGACACTGGTCAATAGGAGCTCCCACTTCTGTCTCACTTCTTAATCAAGCTTGCTTTCAGTCCGATAACCTGATCAAACAGGCACGAACCTAGGTTACATCCTGGTCAGCTTTGTATTCATTCCTATTGCTAAGATGGCTAATCTGTCCCTAAATCACTCCATAATTTGCTGGTCTTTGTGCTGGAGAGAAGTGGCGGAAATCCAAAGCAAAACTCAGGCAGCTGTGACTAAAACTGAGAATAGGGTGGGATTGATTGGATTTATAGCTTCAAAGTTGTGCAAAATTGTGCAGCCTCTCCTGAGACTGTGGTAGAGGCCCTCTCTCTTTGCAGGGCCACCAGAAGGAGCAGAGCATTCCCATTTTGGCAAGGCCACTTCTGGGGGCTGAGGTTAGGGGTCTCCCCACCCTTGAGACTCCAAATCTGTTGACTTGAGAATGGTTTTTCTGACTTGAAAGGTTGTCCAACAAGCTCTTTGGCAGGAAGAGAGATGAGAGCATTACGGGCTGCGTTAGGGGGACAGCCAGAAAATATTTGGAAAGGTCACCTGGTTTTAATTCCACACAGCCATTTCAACATCGCAGAGGTGGGGCGAAAGCCTGGCTCATCCCGGGTGTAGAATATGGTTCGTGGTTTTTTTTTTAAAAGCCTGGTCATAAATCTGACAACGCCAAGGAGGCAGGCTGCAAAGAGGCTGAAGGAACCTTGGAGAAGCTCTGGAGGTCTTGGCAAGCGAGGGAACAGGAGAAGACCTTTTGGGATTATACCATGCCTGGGGTCCTTGTTTCTGGCGGTCCCTAAAATCCACCCATCAGGACCAAAAATTGTGACTTCCTTGAAGGATTCCTGTTGCTCTTGCAGAGACCAGAGCCTTCTGGACAGAGGTACCTTGGGCTGGGCTTGCAAAATGGTGGTGGGGTCAATGAGCCAGTGGAATGGCTTCCATCCAGAAGTTGAGGGTGCTCCATCACGGGAGGTCTTTAAGAAGAGACTGGACAGCTATTTGTTTGAAATGGTATAGGACTCCTGCTTGAGAAGGGGGGGGGGGGGTTTGGACTAGACCTCCAAGGTCCCTTCCAACTCTATTAAAGTTTCTTGCAAGAACAGAGAACACGGGTGGGTGATGCCCTTCCAGCTGTTCTGGCTTTCCATTGCTATTGTTGTTATTATTGCTGGAATAAAAAAAATAATAATAATAGAAGAATCTACTGGAAATCCAGAAAGGCTAAGAATTGCTAGGGAGAACCTTGTAAAAATCACTCTTTCTCATGGCACAATGAAAACTTGAGCCCCTGTCCCACTGCACCAACAGATGCAAAGAGGATGTAAAACGTTAAAAAACGTTGGAAAACGCGATGCATCCGTTGTGTACTCACTGGATACGTGTTTCATACGCTCTATCCGTCGAGCATCCGTCCACTGCGATTTCATCCGCGCAAGAGGTTTGAGCTGCACAAAACTTTGTGAACGGATGAACTTTCCGCCGCGTACGATGTAAATCCACGACACATACAGGCAACAAACGTTCTATGTCCATTTATCATCCGTTAAAACGTCCGCTGTATCCTCTCTGCATCCTCTGGGCATCCCCTCAACTCACATCCGCTGCAGCTGAAAACGGGAAGAGGGAGGAAAGAAAAGGTACACGGAACGTCTACACAGCGTTAGTAGCACGGAAATAGAAAGGATGCGCAGTGAACGGTTTGCATCCGATATACATCCGCGCGGCATCCCTTTTCTTTCCTTTAGGCGTCCGTGATGCATCCGCTTCATCCGCTATGCGTCTGCTTCGCAGTTCTCCCCCGGAGCCCCTTCGGAGGTGTCATCCGCTTCCATCCGCTTTCATCCGCTAGGCTTCCTATGAACTTCCATTTAACATCCCCGCTACGTACTACCCCCGTCCGTTCTTTTCCGTTCTTTTCCGTTCTGTTTATGCAAATTTTCACCACTTTTTGGAGCGGATGACAACGGATGGAGCCACCCCCGAAAATTTCCTCATCCGCTGTGTCCTTTTTGCATACGTTTTGCATCCGTCGGCCAATGGGACCGGGCCTTTAGCTTGGAGACAGAATAACAAGCGTTGGAAGGGACCTTGGAGGTATTCCAGCCCAACTCCGTTTCATTGAAGCAAGGTCTTTCTTGCTCAGATAGGAATATTGGAGGAGGCTTATCTCAAAACCGATCTGAGATGCCTCCTGATCAGAGTCATGCGTGGGAGGAACTAAAACCACCTGCAGGATAAGTTTATAACGGGCCATTACTCACCCCAAACGGAAGCTATATTCATAGGCTGCTGGCCCAAAAAAACAATGTATTAATTGAATATAATTCAGAGGCTGCCTGACTTCAGGAGACACTAGGTGGGTCACGTTAAAGAAAAATAAGAGCAATTTGAAAAAGAGAAAAAGTTCCTAATCATCTGGAAGGGAAATCTAGAATTACAGAAGTCAAATTCTAAATTCTATTTTTATAAACATGTAGTATACCTGTAATGAGAAATTTCCTTCCTGACAATGAGAACAATTAATCAATGGAATGGCTTCCCTCCAGAAATTGTGGGTGCTCCAATATTGGAGGTTTTCAAGAAGAGATTGGGCAGACATTTGTCTCAAATTTCCCGATTTTTTAGAATAGAATGGAATAGAATAGAATAGAATTAGAATAGAATAGAAATAGAATAGAATTAGAATAGAATAGAATTAGAACAAAATAAAATAGAACACAATAGAATAGAACAGAATAGAAATAGAATAGAATAGAGAAGGAGAGAGAAGGAAAGAGGAGGGGAGAGGAGAGAAGAGCAGAGCAGATCTGGAATGGAATGGAAAATAGGAACATATTAGAATAGAGAAGGAAACAGAAAAGAGAGAAGAGAAGAGAAGAGAAAATATGGAACAGAATAGAATTCTTTATTGGCCAAGTGTGATTGGACACACAAGGAATGTGTGTAAATGCTCTTCAGTGTTCCTAGAAGAAAAGAGACATTTATCAAGAGTCAAGAATAGTCATAGGATGGGATAGAGGAATAAGGATAGGATGGGATAGAATATAATATAGAATAGAATAGAATAGAAAATAGAGTAGAATATAGAATAGAAAATAAAATAGAACAGAATTCGTTATTGGCCAAGTGTGATTAGACACACAAGGAATTTGTCTTTGGTGCAAATACTCTCAGTGTACATAGAAGAAAAGGTACCTTCGTCAAGAGTCAGAAATCATCAGGTACAACAATAATAGTCACAGGGCACAATAAGCAATCAAATCCGACTGGGAAACAGTCCATATAAATCGTAAGGATACAAGCCACAGAGTGACAGTCCTACAATCACAAGTGGGAGGGGATGGGTGATAAGGAGGGATGAGAAGATGAACAGGAATAGGAGTGCAGACTTAGTAAATAGTTGGACAGTGCGGAGGGAATGATTTGTTTAGCAGAGGGATGGCTCAACCTAATTCTCCAAAGCACCAGAAGGCAGGAAAAGAAGCAATGGATGGAATCTAATCGAGGAGAGAAGCAACCTGGAATTCAGGAGAAACTTCCTGGCAGGGGACAATCAACCAGTGGAACAACTTGGCTCCAGAAGTTGTGGCTGCTCCAACACTGGAGGTTTTCAAGAAGAGATTGGACCACCACTTGTCCAGAATTGCGTAGGGTCTCCTGCTTGAACTGGGGCTTGGACTAGAAGACCTCCAAGGTCCCTTCCAACTCCATTATTCTATTCTGTAATTTTGTATCATACTTTTTAAAATTTCTTTCCTTCTCTTACAACTTGGGTGGTGGTGGGCTTGGAATAAATCACAAGGGCTAGCTGTATAGTCTTCCACTGATGGATGCTTGAACCCCTAAGCCAAAAGTCTCCAACCGTCTCAACTGGAAGACTTGCAGACTTCATCTCCCAGAGGAGAGGTCACCAGATCAAACCACCTTTTAAAGCAGGGATTTCCAAACAGATAACAGCTAACAGATAATCAGAGTTGGAAGGGACCTTATAGGTCATCTAGTCCAACCCCCCCACCCAAGCAGGAGACCCTACACCATTTCTGACAGAGGGCAGTCCAGTCTCTTCTTGAAAGTCTCAAGTGATGGCGCTCCCACAACTTCCGAGGGCAACTTCTGTTCCATGGGTTGATTATTCTCACTGTCAGAAAGTTTTTCCTTATTTCCAGGTTGAATTTCTCCTTGTTTAGTTTCCATCCATAGTTCCTTTAAGACTTGTGGACAATACAATACAATACAATAGCAACACAAGAGCACACAAGATACAAACTCAAGGTTAACCGCACCAAACTTGATTGCAGGAAATACGACTTCAGCAATAACAGAGGGGTCAATGTCTGGAATACTCTACCTGGCTCTGTGGTTTCTTCCCCAAACCCCCAAACTCTTTAACCTCAGACTGTCTACTATTGACCCCACCCCCTTCCTAAGAGGCTTGTAAGGGGCGTGCATAAATGCACCCAACGTGCCTACCGTCCCTGTCCTATTGTTTCTTTTTATTTTTCTTATAAGTATCTATCTCATGTATTTAAAATTATGTTTATTCTTATACCTGTATCTTGTAAGCGATTGACAAATAAATGCTAAACATCTAAAGACTCAGAGGAATTGAAGTCCACAAGTCTTCCAGTTGCCATGTTTGGAGATCCCTGTTTTATAAGGTAACACCTGTTCTGGTGACCACTTAAATAGGAATTCTGGGGGTTGAAGTCCACAAGTCTTAAAGTTGCCAAGGTTGGAGACCACTGAAGTCTAAGCCACTCAAGTTCCTTTGCCCATTGCTGAGGAAGAATCTGTGGGCAGGAAGACCAGCCAAGCAAACCAGCCTCTGGTGGTTCCTTAAAAAGCATCCTGGTCATCTCACGGGCCGCTGACCTCTTGGCAATCCAAGGAATTGGCCCGAGCAAGAAAAGAGGCCAACCTGAAGAGGTGCAATCCAATTTTTTATTTTTGCAGGGAAAGGCTGCAGTTTCAAGGAAGGCCTGAGAAGGTGGGACATCCGACGTGGCTCCTTCAAAGTGGTGTCAGTCAGCTGGAAAATTTGGGAATTGGTCCCAAGGATCCTGGGATCCAGAACTCTCCCTGGAAGGATTCTGCGAGGATCGCAACTCGGCTGCTGCAAAGATTCTCCCAAGAACTTTTCTGGAAGGTAGGTGGAAGTTTTTTCTGGGGGGGAAGGAGAAACAAAGAAGGGACAGACGGACCCTGGATCTGGGGGTCTGGATGGCCCTTTTGGGTGGGGGGGATGCATGGAGAGAGAACTTAAGAGTCTTTATTGCCGGAAATGTTTTCTTTAGAGGGCTCCCACTCACCCCCTTTCGGTTCCATCTAAGTTTTGGCATGGGAGAAAAAAACATTTTCACAAGAAACATGCAGGAAGAATGCAAATTTATTGCCACCGTCTAAGGCCCATAATGTTTCTCGCTGTCAAGGAAAATAAATATTGTTTTTCCAGTTCAGGGTGCACCCAGCACACTCCGGGTCAGTCCCCTGTCCTGGATTGCAGGAAGCCCACCCAGTATGCAAAAACAGAGCTGGAGTTGGATAGGATAGGATAGGACAGAATAGAATATAGAATAATACAGAATAGAACATAAAATAGAGTAGAATATAGAGTAGAAAATAAAATAGAAGAGAACAGAATTCGTTATTGGCCAAGTGTGATTGGACCCACAAGGAATTTGTCTTTTTGGAACCTTAGCAGACTTCAGAAGCAGTTCCCTGGAGAAAAAGGATATTAGGCAGGGAGGTGTGAAAAGGAAGGGAAAAATTGTACTTCTATGGCCACCCACTCACTCTGGGCAGTTGATGTCTCTGGAGATTCTCAATCATCCAGGTTGTCCCAAAAGTGCTTTTTCAGGAGGGAACTGGACTTTGTTGGGTTTTTTTTTTCCTTGAAGAGGTTTTGCTTCTCACCCAAGAAGCTTCTTCAGTTCTGACTGCAAGAAATAAAAATCCTTCCATTCTCCGCCATTTGGTCAGAACTGAAGAAGCTTCTTGGGTGAGAAGAGAAATGTCTTCAAGGAAAAAAACAAAGGAAGTCCAATTGCCTCTTGAAAAAGCACCTCTGGGTGGCTTACAAGGAGCAGGCCGGAGTTAAAAAGGGCACTGACCATCTATTCTGTTACCCGTTACTCTACCCAAAGGAACTTAATTTTTCAGAGCCACCGGAAAGAAAATGGAGATAGTTAGCTTGGGTTGCTCCAAAGACCTTTGCAAATTCGTCTTAATGCTTTTTATGAAGAATCTTTTAACGACCCCATAATCCCTTGTGGGCTAGAGTCTGGGCAACTGAATGGAGTTGAGTATTTACTGGCCAGATGCCCTTCCTTTCGCCAGTGTGCAGCTTATGAAGATAAGGGAAGCAAAAGAGAGGTGGAAAGCAGGAGCATAGGTGATTCCTCCTCTAGTGTGCATCCTGAGCCAGTTTGGTGTAGTAGTTAAGGAAGGTGCTGATCAAGGAACCAGGAGACGGTGAGTTCTAGTTCCGCCTTAGGCATGAAAGCTGGCTGGGCAACTTTGGGCCAGAGCCTCTCTCTTTCTCTACCCAACCGACCTCACAAGGTTGTTGGAGGAGGAGGAGGAAGGAGTATTGTGTAAGTTTGCCACCTCAAGTTAGTTATTAAGTGATAAATGTAGGAAAGCAAATTTAACAAATGAAGGAAAACAAGTGATAGAGGGGGAACTAACAACTACCCCCCCCCTCAGCTTAAGTGATGGTTGGGGGTTTCGGAAGGGGAAGGGGGAGGGGGCAGCAGGTTTTTAACAAAGGAAGGAGCCTTTGTAAGCTGCTTAGAGTTACACTGTAGTAACACGGGCGGGCGGCCAATAAAGTTTGCAAATAAAATAGAAATAAATAAACAAACCGTGAAGAAGAATGGAAGCCTGAGGATGCCTCTAATGCCTGGTTGCTAAATCAATTATGACCTCACCCAACCGCTTCTCTTTCGGTTTCCACATCTGGAACAAGGGGGTGAAGGTTTCTTTTTTTCTCCCTGCCTCCTGGTCTGTGATTTTTTTTTTAAAAAAGGAAAATGCCCCTCCCAGCAACGTGCTCCCCACTAGGGACCATGCCCGGCGCTAAGTGTTTTGCACTTGTCAAGCCCAGCTGCATTACAAGCGATAGGACATTTTTTTCCTGCTTTCTCATCCGTCTCTCTCCTCTCCTGGCTTAAGAAAATCCCGGAAGCACCTTTAAAAATCTTTCCCTCGGATTAATCTGGCCATCACTCTTTGCGTTCGCTTGATCTTGATCTCAGCCACAAAGGAAACTATTTGGAATACTTGCAGATTTCAAAGTGGGTTGCAAAGAGCACAGCACGTAGCCAGGCATCTGAGGCTCCCAGAATCCGCAGGATGGAAATGGTCCTATGTTTGTGTGTGTTTGTGCACAGTTTCACTTTTTACAACGGGCCGGGCTGCTTCTGCTGATATCAAATGAATACAGCAGAATTTGCACAACCAGTTGAAAGAGTTTGGGTGCAATGATGCCTTTCTCCCCCCGCCCTCTTTTCAATAGAAAATGAAAAGTACAGGCAGCCATTCAAAGTTACAACGGCACTGACAAAATTGACATATGACCATTTTTCATACTTACAACCATTTGTAGCCTCCCCAGGATTATGTGATCGAAATTCGGATGTTTGGCAACTGGATGCATTTATTTCATAATAAATGGCCGTTTGTAAAATGGGGCAAAAAAAACTCATTTAAAAACTGCCTCGCTTAACAGAAATGTTGGGCTCAATTGTGGTCATAAGTTGAGGACTACCTGTGTATAAAAACAGCCTTTACTGAAGGCCTCACAGGAGCATTAAACAGCTTAAATCGCAAAACCAGGCAATGCAGATGATAGATTCATTCCTTTCTGCCTTTAATTTTTCAGATCAGATTAAGAGGATTAATCTCGCAGCTAATGCATTTCCAGCGCTGCCCTGCAAGATTAAAAAGTTAAAGGGTCATCTGTGTTTACACCAGAGCCACTTCCCAAATAACAAAGAGGAATCAAAGCCATAATTCTTGGAGATGATGAGAGCCCTTTCTCCTGCCTCTTGCCTTCCAAGTGTGCTGGACTCAAACTGCCCCCACTCCATCTCCCCCATCACCCCTTCCCAGCATGGCACCGGAGGCAAACAAATCATATTGCAAAAAAGTTTTTTTTTTGCTTTTTTCACCTCCATAATCAATCAATCAATCAGAATAGGGCTGGAAAGGACCTTGGAAGTCTTCTAGTTCAACAGCCTTGGGGGGGGGGGGCTTCCTGGTCCCCCTGGAAGCCCCCCCCCCCCCCCCCCGACTGTTGAACTCGACAGCGGTTCCAGGAAGACACAAGGGGAAACAGTAGAGGAGGGCCAGGCATTGGGAAGTGGTGGACCAGGAAGCCCTCCGTCCCTTCCTCTGTAAAGTCTCTGCCTTTAAATGGAGGGAAAGGACTCCATTGCATCCTAATTTCCGTGGCTGTTCCCCTGCAGAGCTTCGGCCACCTGAGATGAAGGCCAGGATAGGTCGTGGGGCCCTCAGATCTTCCTCCCCACCTCGCCTCTACCAAGTCCTCTGGACCGCGGCCATCATGAACCTCTCTGCCAGCAGACCCCTCTTGTGCCAGCAGGAATCTATCCGGCTGCTGGACACCTTCATGAAGGAGATGGTGAGTGGACATCAAGCGCCCTTCCCCCCCACCCCCCACTCCAGAAGACAACCAAGTGGCTAACAAGCCTAACTACAACACAAACTGGGTTTGGGGGGTTCTCTTGGAGTCCTGGCTTGTTTAATCGTGGGTTATTGAATGTACTGAGGGTGCGTGAGATGTTTCAAACAGCGACATTGAAACGGCCAAAGGAAGCCGATGCAAATGGTCACCACTACAAACAATATTCTATAAACCTGAAAGCAGGACTTAGGTATCACCGTGGTTGAGTTTGCACGGCTCCGTTGCCCCCGAGACACCTGCTTGTAGCATCTTAGCAGTGTGCATATCGTGAGATGTAACAACCGAATTATTCAATACTCACAACATCGGGACAGGTCTGGTTCACAATTCAAATTTCAATTGAGGATCTGGCAGGGAATCCCTTCCCAGCAGATTAACCCCTGTTTATAACATTTCTACCTCTTATCTTTCTAGTTTGTCCTTTTATTCCCAATTAGAGGGGAATTAATTTGGGTACTTCCCTTTTACTCCAGATACTCTAATACTCTGTCCGCTTATTTTCATCTCTTCAGTTTATACTGATGTTAAAGTTCTCACTGCCTCAGTGTCCGTTAAAAACACAACTTCCTCTTCCTTGGATCCCACATAATTTCATCTTCTGCCATCATATTATACACTTGCGTCTCCCTTTTTTGGATCGGGCAGTCCAGGTCTGGCCACACCCAAATCATCTCCTCCCTGCGTCCTCTTCCTCTTATCAGTCCCTGGTTCCACCCTCTCATTCCCTCGTGTCTATTGCCCCCACTTTCTCTCACTCCTTCTTCTCCTACCACGGCCATCTTGGCTTCCCAGTCAGCACAAGTCTGTGCAGACCAACTTTCTAGCTGGCTAGGCCAAAAGTCTGCCTCTTCCTTCTATTACTTACACACAACTACCCCAAGATCCAAACCTCCCTATAAATCTCCTTCTTTTATCCTTGACAGATAGGGTCTAGCATTTTAGACAAAAATGCCACTGGCTGTTTAAAAGCCATTCCCTTATCCATGTAAGACTAGGTCTTTAGTTTTGCCTACAAGTCTTTATTCAACCTACAATATCCAGGCAATCCTAGACATTTTCTCTCCTTCTGCACATTGTAATTCTAACTCATCTCTGTAACAATTCCTAAAAGGACAACAACTTGTGTCGCAAACAAACAAACAAGCAATGAATGCCATAGGATCGTAGCACCCACCCCTCTCCTAGAAAATTGAAATAGCCGAGGAAATATTAAAAGGCAGAATATTTCCTCTAAAAAAAGTACAAAGTCAGAAGCAGAAACTCACCCCCACCTTTGTTAATGGGTGGGCCATTAAGGCCTGAGCCAGAACACTTCACATCACAAAGATCTCCAGGTAAAGCTATAACAATTGCTCAAAAGCCCTTTCAGTGCATCATCATCCGGCAAGGCTCAACCAAGTCTGGAACTCAGGACAGCCTACAGAGGTGCCCCTGGATGGCCTCATGGGAGTCAACGACGCACTAGTCAGAATACAAGCTCCAGTTCAAATCCCAACAGAGGGCATAAAACCCAGGCACTCTCAGCACCTTTTCTTGATCTCTTCCTTCCCCTTGAAGCATGTGATCATCCTTACTTTTCACTTTGGAGCTTCAGGCCATGTCCACCATTAAACCTTCCAAGCAGCCTCCATGTTTCCAGTGTCTTTTTCCCCACTTGGAACTGAACCCAGAAGGATTTTTCTTCCAACAGGATGAAGCATCTTGACTCTTAAGCATCCTTAAGGCACGCAGACATAAAGACATAAAAGAGCGCGGTAAAAAGAACAACTTCAAAGATAAAACAAACCACCTGAGGTATTTTGAGTCAATGCTCCATAAAATATATTTGGGTCAAACTTCAGTGTCAAATTTCTGCTTTGAGCAAAATATGGATTAAGAGCATATACAGAGTCTGACTTTTGATTCCCTTGCTGCTCTGAGCTGAGCTCCATTGTAACTGGGAATTGAGTCATTGTAAGTGGGAATTGCAAAGATAACGTTAATCTAAGCAAACTGCCAACCTTAGCCTCGCCATCTAAGGTTCCTTTGTCACCCAAACCCTAACCCTGCCTTCCTCAGGCAAAAGTTCAATGGTTCAACTGAGCAGGAAAAAAATGGTTAAAGTGAGCAAAAAAGCCTCAAACCCCCCCCCCCCCTGCTTCTTTTGCTCTTTCAAGGCAAAAAGTCCTTGAGCAAGAAAAAGAAAAATTAACAACCTGCTAGGACAAGAAAGAAAAAAAAAAAACCTTTTAAAATACTACCCAGAAATCTCATCCCTTTTCTCCACTCAGCAGCCTTTCAACAAAATAATTTTATCTGCTTCTCCCCCCCCCCCTCCCCCAGCTTTAGTAAATCACACACATTTCTCCATGGGACCTGTTTCATTTCCTTGCACGCACGATTTCTTTATATGAAAGTATTCTCTCTTTAATCTGGGATGGGGGTCAACGCAGAGACATTTGCACCAACTTTTTATCATCAACATACTCACACATTTGTAGTGTAATCAGATGGCTTGCATTCTTACAACTCTTTTCTGGGAGCCAATGAGCTCCATTGTCTAAATACTTTTGTGGAGTGTTGCTATGAAAGGGTCTCATCCTCCAGATTTGGAAATGATTACACACAGACAAATTCTCACAACATTTCCAGACCTGGGGAGGTTTTGTCCCTTTAAATCTCCACTTTTTCTTTCTTTAGCAACCTGTAGTTTGCTCTCAGAGCAGTGGGATAATTCAAGGAGTGGTTCCAATCACAAATGTGACTGTGGGCCCTAACCACTGCCTACCTGCTTCCCACAGCTTTAAGTCCAATCCAAAAAGCCAACTTAATTCTCTGGCTGGCCAGAGATGTCACAATTATGTTTTGTTTTGAGCTGCAGTAGCACAATTGGGGCTATACACATTTTTATTCAATTCAATTCCATTCAGTTCTTCATGCAATTATTATAGATGCATATCTAAGAATTTTTAATCGAAATCAGATCAAATTGATCAAGTCAAATTATCTGAGTCTTCCCATTTAGACAGGAAAAGCCTTTGCTCCCTGAGCTGGGTGGTTTTCTTGCAGACATTTCATGACCCAACTAGGAAATTTCATCAGTGCTAGGAGGGAGTAGGGAGGAGGAAGAGGAGGAGGAGGAAGACGAAGACAGTGACAACTGTGGGGTCTTTGTCTTCTGAGCTGGGTGGTTTTCTTGCAAACATTTGATGGCCCAATTATGTAACATCTTAAAGGCTACAACACTGATAATGTTACATCGCTGGGTCATGAAACATCTGCAAGAAAGCCACCCAGCTCAGAGGGACCCAGGACCCCCCAGGTCCAAACCACTGAGTTGGCCCAAAGAGAAAATCATTCAGAGCATCTTTGAAGGCCCTACAATGTCTCCATCCAGACTCCTCAGGCCACCAGCATGGAGATAATTTACAAGCGCACGTGACCCCTTCATCTTGGTCCCATGGCCGACAAAGGTCGGGCGGCCTCTTCTTTGAGGCTCTTTCCTGCCAATATTCCTGCTCATCCTTCTGGAGAGTGCCACGGATGAGATCCTGGCTTGGGATAACAATCCGTGGACAGAGATGAATTGGTTTCTTTAAAGGGCTTTGAAGCTGAGTTTCTGTCTAACTAGGATTTTGGTTGTGAGGAACACAAGAGGAATGTTCAGTGCTGAGATTTTCATTGTACTGGATTTGGGGATGTCGGTTTGTTTTCTTTCATTTTTTTAAAAAAATTCTGTGTAACTATTTTAGGATGAAGGTCATTGTTTCTTGCTTTAAAATGGGGGTGGGGAAGCCATGCAACTAGTTTTCAGCAGGAGGAATCAAGCAAGATCTGGGGGTGTCAGAAAGAACAGGGTGTCAACTTCAGCACCGGATTCTTAAGCTGCCCATCACCCCAACATCCTGCTCCTTTCCTCTCCAGGGCAATTCCAGCAAGAATTCCAGCAAGAAACTAGAAGGAAGATTGGCTGATTACACTGGAGGCTGCTGCTTACTCATGGGACTGGTGAGTTCTCATAGTATTTTCATCCTATCATGGAAGATTGATAAGTTGACCTCCACCCTGGCCAAAAGGCTGACCACAGGACTCCAAGATGCTGCAGGCGTCATAAGTACGAGTCAGTTGCCAAGCGTCCAAATTTGACCATGGGGATACCGCAACGGTTGTAAGTGTAGAAACCAGTCATGTGTCCCTTTTTTTCCAGTGCCGTTGTATCTTTGGATGGTCACTAAATGAATGTGTCAACTAAAAAGATACTCCTTTGGTCTTTTTAGCTACCAGCAGAAAGGGAGTGAGGGAAAACAGTGCATTCCTCAAGTGCCTCAGATAATCACCCTGGTAGCCCAAAGTTGTGGGCACGCAAGAGTATTACTGGAGAGCATGATTGAAATCTGTGGGCTATGGACGTGTCCCATTGGAGAATATACATCCAGAGGGGTAGGGGAAGAAGGCCAGGGTCAAGGGGGAAATAAATGACGTATATTAGTGTCAGCTGCACCCAGCTAAATGCCAACATGGCCACTTCTAATAATTTTTTTTTTTTTTCTCTGCGAGATGAAGCTAGAGACTTAGGATTTGAATGGGGGTGGATTTGTTGGAGCCCTGATAGAATGGTTGTAAATTGAAGATTATCCGTACTGATTTTGGAGAATTTTTCTTCCACAGGGAGCTTTTATATCTCCCGCCTGGAGAAATTCCATCAGATAAAATGTTCCCTTTAGAAAATGAAGAGCCAGGAGTCTGAGAAGACAGTCCATGAGACAGCAGATGGGGCCTGTATCTTCCCCTAAAGAATCCAGGAAGGACTTTATGGGCTTCAGAAGTTTATTTCCGCAAGAAAATTCATCCTCCAGGTAGCTGTGTTTGGTTTGTCAAAGGAGGGAGGGAGGGAGGGAGAGGAGAAAAGTCATTGTATTCTTGCATTCCTGTGAATTTTCCTTCTCTATTTTACCAGGTGAAAAGCGACTCAAAAGAACGGAGGAAAAAAATAATGATTTGTGACTTGGTCAGCTCTCTGCCAATTCCCAAGAGCTATCCTTCAATAGCTCCTGAAAAAAAAATGTTTATGTCTTTCCTTTGTTGCAAATTTTGTTATGGGACTTCAGTCCAACAAATCAGGTGGACTTACAGAAGCTGTATAAAGAATGAAGCCAACAAAACCAAAGGAAAACAAATACATATTTTTATATCACATACTATAACAACAATAAAACAATTTAACGATCCCATCAATCAGCAGATCGCTAGGCCTGTCAAGAAAAAAAAAAAAGTTTGGATAACTTGGGAGCTGAGTTATTCAAGATTTATACATTTGCGTCAAGAACTTAAGAGATGTTTGGGAATAAACAAAGCGGTCCACGATTTCCTGGCTGGGAAATTCTGGGAGTTGAAGTCCACAAGTCTTTCACGTTGCCACAGTCAGACACTCCTGCCTTAGATTCTATGATTCAACCTTATCCAAAGGGAATCCTATTCCTAGGATCCCTCTGTGGTTATTGGTATACCACGGTATAAATGTAACCTCGTTATCCCCCCTGCTCATGGGGTGGCGATCTCCCAGTCCATTAGGAGTTGCTGGCTGGGGATAAGGTGTCCTGTGATCTCACTTCGGGAGGGCCTTCCTTGAGGAAGGCTAATCTAAAGGAGGAGGAGGAGGAGGAGGAGGGTGTCCTCGAGATTATGCTGCTGCTTTTGGTATTTTATCTGGGTTTTTGAATTGGAGGCAAGGATTGAGCGACCTCCAGGGTGGCAAAGGCAGAGAGGTGGCCCGCAGAAGGAATGGCTTTCCGGGGAGATGCTCTCTGAAGCCCAAGGCTGAGCAGGTTGACTTCAAGAAGCTGAAGCGCCCAACCAAAAGCAGCTGCCAACGCCCTCACGCTCGTTTTAGTTCCCCATCTTTGCTGGACTGGCATCCTGTCCTTTCTCTCTCGCAGCTGATTGTGGTTTGGTGTAGTTCCCCACAACGAGCCTGTGAGGTGGACCAGGGTGCAGGAGGGCAGCTGGTTCCAAGTCCCTCCGGGCTGGTGGGGCGACTTAACCTCAACCCCCTTCCAAGCAATTTCCAGTCGACGCTGGCCCTCTTTCTTTCTTTCTTTCTTTCTTTCTTTCTTTCTTTCTTTCTTTCT
>BLBF01020178.1:0-19636 GCA_015471245.1 Laticauda colubrina | reverse complement strand
AGAGTACTTTATTGGCCAAGTGTGATTGGACACACAAGAAATTTGTCTTGGTGTAAATACTTTCACTATACATAAAAAAAAGATACCTGACTCACTCTTTTTGAGGGACATGTTCCAATGACCTCACAACTATCTCATATCACTGTAGTTCTAGAAACTGAGCAATCACTTTAAATCTTATTTCAAAACATGTCAGTATGTCAGGCTGGTTAGTGCTAATGTTTTTTAATTCCCTGTTTTTCTGCTTAGTCTCTTCCTCAGTCCAAATGTGTGGAAAAATGTCAACCTGGATTTGTCAAAAAAGCTCTAGAAGGAGAGCCAGTTTGCTGCTATGACTGCATTCCTTGTCCAGAGGGGACCATCTCCATTCAAGAAGGTGCTCAGGCTGAAGATAATGGAAGGGCTTCTAGAAGTGGATTCATCCAGAGTGTTTATATGGAACTGCAAATTAAAAAACAGTTTGAAGTTCAGCTGTTTTTTTGTTAATTTTCATACTGCATAATTTATGATCTAAAGGAAAGAATAGTAAAAAAAAAAAGTTCTGAAAGGAGAAGCTGGATAGAGACAGAAATATGAAATATTGAGCAAACTATTACATCCAGTGCCAATATCTCTTCTACTTTCTGGGTGAATGATGATGACAGATAGATGATAAATAGATCGATACAGCTGATAGATAGATGGATAGAGATGGATAGATTGATAGATGGATCGATGGATGTTGATAGGTAGATGATGATGATAGATGATTGATGGCTGATAGGTAGGTAGGTAGGTAGATGGATGATAGATGGATGGATAATGATGGATAGATTGTAGACAGACAGACAGACAGACAGACAGACAGACAGATAGATAGATAGATAGATAGATAGATAGATAAATGATAGATAGATAGATAGATAGATAGATAGATAGATAGATGTGTGTGTGTGTGAGAGAGAGAGAGAGAGATGACAAATAGACATAGAAATTGCAAACTACATTCTTCAGATTTTTTTTTTTTGTTCAAATCTTAACAAATGCTTCTTTGAAAATGCTTGTGGTATCAATTGTTGTGGCCAAAAAGTATTTCTTGAAATGTAAAAGGACAGAAGGTTAAAAAAATATTGCTTTGTTGTTTTCTCAGATATGGAACAATGCATGAAATGTCCGGATGATAAATATCCAAATGAAGACCGAGTTCAATGTATCCCCAAAGTTGTATCCTTCCTTTTGTTTGAAGAATATCTGAGCATCATCCTGGCCTCCTTTGCCATATTCTTGTTCCTGACTTCAGGTTTTGTCTTCGTTGTATTCTTTCAATACCTAGAAACTTCCATTGTCAAAGCTAACAATCGTGATCTCTCTTTTATCCTCCTGGTCTCCCTCTCGCTTTGCTTCTTGTCTCCTTTTCTCTTCATTGGTCAACCAAGGAAAGTCACCTGCCTTTTGCGACAGGTGGTTTTCAGCATCACTTTCTCAGTTGCCATTTCTTCTCTCTTGGTCAAGACAATCACAGTGGTGCTGGCTTTCCTGGCCACAAAACCAGGAAACCGAGTGAAGAGATGGCTGGGGAAGAGCTTAGCCAATTCCATCATCCTTTCTTGTTCTGCTGTCCAAATTATCCTCTGCTCCATCTGGCTTGGAGCTTCTCCTCCATTCCCTGAATTTGACTTTCACTCTCAACCTGGAGAGATCATCCTGCAATGTAATGAAGGCTCCGTTGTCATGTTCTACATCACCCTCAGCTACCTGGGCTTCCTGGCCACCATCTGTTTCATAGTGGCTTTCCTGGCCAGGAACCTGCCTGGGACTTTTAATGAAGCCAAGCTTATAACCTTCAGCATGCTGGTCTTCTGCAGCGTCTGGGTGACTTTTGTGCCCACCTACCTGAGCACCAAAGGGAAATACATGGTGGCTGTGCAGATCTTCTCCATCTTGGTCTCCAGTACTGGGCTGCTCGGCTGCATCTTCATCCCCAAATGCTACATAATCATTCTGAGGCCAGACCTGAATATGAAGGAGCAGCTTACAACCAGAAGAAATGAAATGTGAGACAAGGGGATTTTAAGACTCAGCATTTTCCAACAAGCCACACTTAGAAAATGCTCCAACTTGCTCTCCATACCTAAGCAGGCCAACAATTTTGGTTGAAATGATAAAAAGGCTGGTGCAAGATTCTGTTCCACATCCTCATCTTGTAGAATTCCGAGATGTTCACTCAGCTCTTTTGAATTCTTAAGAAGGCATATCTGTCCCGGGCCTTTAGCCTACCTGATATCAGGTTTTTGAAACATGATATTTTGTGCAATGGGAATCTTGTGCTGATACAAAAAATATATGGTGGTGGTGCCGTAAAATTTCCATTATTTTAGTTGTATCATCATTTATTTGCAGTGGTGTGATTTGGTCTTAACTGAATGTCTTTGCAAATTCTCAATCATCCAGGTCATGGTTATTCCAAAGGTGCTTTTTCAAGAGACATCTGGACTTTCTTGTCATTCTTTGAAGATGTTTCACTTCTCATCCAAGAAACATCTTCACCTCTGAGTGGATGGTGGGGAATGGAAGGATTTATAATTGTAGACAGCTGGTCATTTGTATTCTTTTAGAGAGTCATTAAGGCCACCTGGATATTTTTCTGTGTCATTAGGGTCACCTGAGTAGCACAAATGGGTGTGGCGTCTTCTTGGAACTGTTGAAAGAAATTATTCAAACAAGAAAACCCAGTTGCCTCTTGAAAAAGTACCTTTGGGATAACTATGACATGGATGGCTGAAAACCTCCACAGAGACCTTGGAACTAGTCAAATACCCACGCCCTGGTCCACATCATACAGTCAATGAGGTGGTTTTAGGGACAAGATTTTTCAGTCTCCTCCAGGGGGAGAGTCTGTCATCTTTCTGTGTAATCTTCTCCAGCCTTCTAATGAAAATTGATGTTTGAATAGGAAAAAGGAAATGCTGTATTTCAACAAATATTTAAGGAATTTTAGAAGTGGAAAGGGTATGAATGCCACAAAAAGTTTCTCTTCCAAAGCAGAGCTGAGCTGAAGAAGAGTGAAAAAGAAGAGAAAAAGAGTGAAAAAGAGTGAAAAGAAGTATCTTCACTGGAAGTCCTGCCCAGAGATAAACTGACATTGACTGACATAACCAGAAGGTTGTTAGAAGAAGCAAGAAGACAGCTTGATAGAGACCAACTGAGGAAGGAACAACCACAAGAAGAGAATTTATCTTAAACTGCCTATACTGTTAGGAAATGTTTTTCTTGTGGGGCTAGGGGACATATAGCTAAATTCTGTAAGAAGGGAAAACAACAGAATACTGATAAACACCAGAAGGCCAAGAAGAATGTTCATTTAGTGATGTCTAGCAATTCAACTGTAAACAATAATTTGTGGTTGTTGGTAGTGGAGCATCACAATGCATTACTAAAGATAGAAACAGGTTTGTAAAGATGTCCACGAGTAAACAACATGCTTCATTGGCAAATGGATGGAAGATGAAAGAATCAGGTGAAGGTATTGCATATTGTTCTTGTATAAATGAACATTTAACTATGTTTTATGTACCTAAACTGAAATTTAATTTGCTGTCAGTAAGGGCTTTAGTTAATATTGGTTATGTAGTAACCTTTAGGGGAGATAACTGTATAATAGAAAAAGAGGGTAAAAGTGTGACTGCTATTTTTAAAAAATGATTTATATGTAATACATGATGATCAGTTGAAGATGGCTAACTCAGTTTATACCAATGTTAAGCCACATGATGAATGTATACATTTACTATATAGATGTCTAGGGCACATTAATTTCAAAATGCTCAAACAAACTGTTCAATTGTCAGAGGAAGTAAAATTGAAACCTTGTAGCAAGTACTTACACTGTAATGCTTGGAGTCAAGAAAAGAGTAAGGTGACTCCAGCAAACAGACTAAATGGGTTTAAGACCAAAGAACCTTTAGAGGTTGTGTTTGCTGACATAATTGGTCCTAAGAAACCAAGTTTAGGAGGTGCCTGTTATATTTTGAGTATTATGGACCATTACTCAATATACGGTTTCTGCTATCTTATGAAGAACAAAACAGAAACATTCCAACATTTCTTTAACTGGCTAAGGTTTGCTGAGAGAAAAATGAAAAGTGAAGCAATTACTTTAGAAACTGATAATGGGACTGAATTTGTTTACAAAAGATTTCAAAATATGTTAAAATTGGCTGGTGTGGAGCATAAACGTTCTGCACCTTACAGACCACAACATAACTGGTTTACAGAACGAAGAGGGCAAACATTACAAGCCATGGCTCACACTATGTTATCTGATTCAGGTTTAACAGAAACACTGTGGGATGAGGCCATAATGTGTAGTAACCATGTTTTAAATAATGTAGTAAATACAACAACTGGAGAATTGCCATTCACTCGTTGGCATGGCAGAAAACCAAATTTAAGTTATTTACACACATTTGGAGCTCCAGCATGGGTGCATATTCCCTCACAAGTAAGACTGAAAGGGCAACATAGAGCTAAGAAATTATTTTATGTGGGTTATGAGGCCAACCACATATCATTTAGATTTTGGGATCAAGGTACAGCTCATGTTTATTGTAGTGCTAGTGCAAAATTTCTTGAGCACGTTGGATGGGATAAACTGGAACAAGAATCCAGCAATGATATTATTATTGACACCCAAATAGTCCCTAAAGATAAAATCAGTAAACCCCAAATAGCCATTAAAGAGGAAGAGGAAGAGCAGGAGGAAGTAGTAGAACAAGCACAGGAAGAGGTAGAAGAACAGGAGCATGTAGCACAGGAAAGTCCACCAGCAAGCCCTGTATTACCAACACGTTCAACCCGAGTAATACGACCACCTGATAGATATCAGGCTAGTGTTGTATGCCAAGTGAATACAGTTCCAAGTAATTATAATGAATTAAAACTGTATCCTGCTAAGGATCAGGCTACTTGGCAGAAAGCAATGGATAAGGAACTAGAATCATTAAAAAAACTGGATGTATATGAAAATGTTAAGTTACCACCAGGTAAACATGCCATAGGATGTAAATGGACATATAAACTGAAGACAGGTGTGGATGGGACTGTTACCCATAAAGCCAGGTTAGTAGCACAAGGGTTCGATCAGACAGCAAATGACTATGATAAGGTGTTTGCACCTAGTCTGAAGGCTACTACATTAAGGGCGGCATTAGTGTGGGCAGCTAAGGAGAAATATATTGTAAATCATTTGGATGTAGAGACAGCTTATCTGCATGCTCCATTGCAACGCACTATATATTTAAAGAAATCTCTGGGTCTCAAAAATAATAATACTGATAATGATTGATGGAAATTGAAAAAGAGTCTTTAAAGCAATCAGGATATGAGTGGAACCAATGTATAGTTAAAGAATTAACTAAAATAGATTTTGTAGCTGGCATGGCTGATCCATGTTTGTTTAAAAGAGAAAATAATGGTATGATTTCATTATTGCTATTGTTCACTGATATCATAGCACTAATCACCAAAACTGAACAAGAAGCTACTGAGATAATTTCACGACTGGAAAAGAAATTTAAGATAAAACAGTTAGGAGAAATCAAACATTATTTTGGTTTAAAGATAGATAGAACTAGGGGAGGATACAAGATCTCACAGGCAGATAAAATTAACCAATTACTAAAAAGTTATAAAATGGAACTTTGTAAGCTGGCTAGAACACCAATGAGCCAGGAGTTTAGCCATAGTGATGTTCAAAGTCCTGTTTTTGATAAGAACATTTATCAGTCCTTGATTGGTTGTTTATCTTATCTCAGTAATTGGTCAAGGCCAGATATTGCATACAGTGTTAATCAATTAGCGAGATTTAACGTTGAGCCCACTGAAAGGCACTGGCAAGCTGCTAAACGTGTGTAAAGATATCTGAAACAGACAATGAATTATGCATTGTGTTTGGAACCAAAAGATGAATTGAATTTGACTGCATATGCTGAGGCAAGTTTTGCTACAGACATAAATACACGAAAATCTACATCAGGTACTGCTGTATTATTGGGAAAAGCATTGCTTGGATGGAGATCAATTAGACAGAAAGATCTAAGATTGTCAACAATGGAGGCTGAATTCTCATGTTTGTCTTTACTATGTACAGATTTAGTTTTGTATAAGCAATTATTAATTAATATGGGAATTAATGCAACAGATCCTATTGTTGTTTATGAAGATAACCAATCAGCAATACAGATGGCTTCAAATATTGCTGTGAAAACAAGAACGAAACACACAGATGTAAGATATTTAAATGTGAGACAATGTGTGCAAAGTAAGATGATTAAGTTAGAATACTGTATGTCAGAAAACAATATAGGAGATCATTTTACAAAAGCCCAAGGCTCTATAAAGCATAAGGCTAGCCGTGAAGATTATGGACTTAGAATGTAAGGTTGTATATATTATCTTACCCAAAAGGGAAGAATGTTAGGAATATGAGTGTTAGGGATAACATTGTTTACCCTAACTGGTTTAGGTGAAATAATAACTATGAATCATGTGTATGTTAAAGTGTATGCAGCTTTAACTGTGAATTAGTAATTAAGGGAGTGGTTATGAAAACCATTTAAAAGTAGCAAGACTACAGCTTGCTCACTCTGGCTTTGATGATCCCTGATTACTGACTAACGCTGCACATTCTGTTTAGCTTGTCTACCTAACCCTGGTTGGGGAACCCAGGCTTAAAACTGGTTATGGGCCCAGAGGCTGCAAAGTCAGTTTAAATAGGATAAAACAGATTTATGTAAAAAGTGAGAGTTTGTGTTGTTATACATTACAGTAAACAGACAGCTGTGTTTTATTAATTATATTTTTATATCCATATAAGAAAACATGGCACAAGTCAATCTACAAAGTTTGTCCCTTATATCCAAGCTGGATGGAACAAACTATGTATCATGGTCTACAAAATGTAGTCTACTTCTACGAAGAGAAGGTCTGTGGAACATAATTGAAAATCCACCAAACGTAGAAGAATGGGATCCAGAGGATGAGGAAGACAGACTAAAGATAGAAGAATTTATGCATAAAAATCAACAAGCCATTTGCATAATTGGGTTAACCTTAACTGATCAACAGCTTATTTATATCCATGGAGAGAAAACGGCTGTTGGGTGTTGGCAGAAGCTGAAGAGGATTTATGTTCGAGATAATGTTGGTGCTCACATAAATCTAACACGGAAGCTTTTCAGGATGCATCTCCAAACAAATGGTGATATGCTGAGTCATTTGAAAACTATGCAAAGCATTTTTAAAGAACTACACGAGAAAGAACTTATTTTCTCTGAACTACACCAAGTCTACATAATTCTATCTTCCCTTGATGAAAGTTATGATAACTACGTAACTTCACTTGAAATTTTGCCAAAGCAAAATTTAACTTTAACAGATATAACTGGCAGATTGATCGAAGAGGCCAGAAGAAGGCTTGAGAGAGATGAATTAAGGAGGAAGCAACCTCAAAAAGAAGATAATGAATCTCCTACTGCATACGCAATTAAAAAGTGTTTTAATTGTGGAGGAAGAGGACATTTGGCAAGATTTTGTAAAAAGGCAAAGCGCCAGAACACTGGCCAGAATACTAAAAATCATCAAAAAATACATAAAAATTTAGAGTTAGCCATGTATACTAACGGAGCTGTAAAAAATAATTTATGGGTGGTTGACAGTGGAACATCCCATTGTATAACAAATGATAACAAAAATTTTATTAAAATGTCCCAGAGTACACAGCAGATATCGTTAGCCAATGGCTGGAAACTGAAAGCTAAAGGTCAAGGTATAGCATATTGTTCTTTTATAAAAGAGAATGTAAAAACGTTATATGTACCACAACTTAAGTTTAATTTAATTTCAGTTAGAATTTTGGTTAAACTTGGATATGTAGTTATATTTAAGGGAGATAACTGCATAATTAAAAAAGAAGATAAGAGAATTATTGCATCTTTAAGAGGTGGATTATATGTGTTAAATGATGATGGTTTAAAGGTGGCTAACACAATTTATGAAAATAAGAAACCTCATGACAAATGTATTCACTTGTTACATCGAAGGCTAGGGCATTTAAATTTTAAAATGCTTAAGAAAACTGTTGAATTATCTAAGGGAATAAGTTTGAAATCTTGTAATAAGTATTTGCAATGTAATGCCTGTAATCAAAGTAAGAGCAGGGTTATACCGGCTAATAGAGTTGATGGATTTACTACTAAAGAGCCTTTAGAAGTAGTATTTGCTGATTTAATAGGTCCGAAAAAACCAAGTGTAGGAGGAGCTCGCCACATACTAAGTATAATGGACCACTATTCTAGATATGGGTTTTGCTATTTAATGAAGAGCAAAACTGAAACATATCAAAATCTATTTAATTGGATAAAATTTGCAGAAAGAAAAACTAAAAAGAAATTAGTAACTCTCTTAACAGATAATGGTACAGAATTTACAAATAATAAATTTCAGAACAGACTAAGAATGTTAGGTATTCAACATAAAATGTCTGCACCATATAGGCCACAACATAATGCCTTTATAGAGAGAAGAGGCCAAACATTACAATCAATGGCACGAACTATGATGTCTGATTCAGGATTACCTGACAATTTATGGGGAGAAGCAATAATGTGTGGTAATCATATATTAAATAATGTTGTTAATTCAACAACAGGTGAATTACCATTCACACTGTGGCATGGTACAAAACCTGATTTAAGTTACATGCACACATTTGGAGCACCAGCATGGGTGCATATCCCTACACAACTTAGACACAAAGGACAGCATAGAGCTAAAAGATTAATTTTTGTAGGATATACATCTAATCATAGATCTTATAGATTCTGGGAACCAGGTACATCTAGAGTTTACACCAGTGCTAGTGCAAAATTCCTAGAACATGTAGGATGGAATAGATTAGAGCAAGATTTAAATAATGAAGTATTTATTGAACCCTACAAAAGGCAGAAAGATGAGATTAGCTATAAGAAGAGTCCAATTAAAGAAGAAGTCCACGAAGAGCAAATAGGACCAGAACAAGAGGAAATAGTTGATCAGGAAGAGTTACATAATCAAGAACAATTAATAAATGAAAGTCCACCTGTAAGTCCTATAATACCTAGACGTACTACACGTGTAACTAGACCACCTGATAGGTATCAAGCAAGTATAGTTTGCCAAGTAACTAAAGTTCCAACTAGTGTAGATGAACTTAGGATGTATCCTGCTAAGGATCAGGAGAATTGGCAAAAGGCAATGGAAAAAGAACTAAATTCATTAAAGGTAATGAAAGTTTATGAAGATGCCAAATTACCTCCAGGAGAAAAATCCATTGGGTGCAAATAGATATTTAAGGTAAAAACTGGAAATGATGGGACTGTTACCCATAAAGCTAGGTTAGTAGCTCAAGGATTTAATCAAACTGCATCTGATTACGATGAAGTTTTTGCACCAAGCCTTAAAGCTACATCTTTAAGAGCAGCATTAGTGTGGGCAGCTAAGAAAAACTATGTCATTAACCATTTAGATGTAGAAACTGCTTATCTACATGCACCATTGCAGCACACTATATATTTAAGAAAACCAATTGGTATAAAAGACAATAAAGTAAATAGTAATGATTGTTGGAAACTCAAAAAGAGTCTTTACGGGTTGAAACAATCTGGGTTTGAGTGGAACCAATATATTGTGAAAGAGTTAAACAATATAGGTTTTAAATCTGGTTTAGCAGATCCGTGTGTGTTTAAAAGAGAAAATAATGGAACGGTGTCATTATTGTTATTATTTACAGATGATATTGCTTTGATAACTAAGACTAATAATGAAGCTAATGAGATTATATCATTATTAGCCAAAAAGATAAAATTAAAGCATTTAGGTGAAATTAAAAGGTATCTAGGATTGACAATTAATAAAACAAATAATGGTTTTAAGATATCTCAAGAAGATAAAATTTGCCAATTAATTAAAACGTTTAAAATGGAACTTTGTAAACTGGCAAAGACTCCAATGAGTCAGGAAGTTTGCCAAACTAATGATCAAAGTCCCAAATTTGATAAGTCCATATATCAATCTTTGATTGGTAGCTTATCATATATAAGCAATTGGTCAAGGCCAGATATAGCTTATAGTGTAAATCAGCTGGCACGTTTTAATTCAGATCCAAAACAATGTCATTGGCAATCCTTAAAAAGAATATTAAGATATCTTAAAGGGACAATGAACCATGCATTGTATATAGAACCAAAGGGTGATTTGAGTCTTAGTGCTTATGCAGATGCAAGTTTTGCAACTGATATAAACACTAGAAAATCAACATCTGGGATGGCTACATTATTTGGTAAGACACTTGTTAAGCCTGGGTTCCCCAACCAGGGTTAGGTAGACAAGCTAAACAGAATGTGCAGCGTTAGTCAGATAGGCACACAGATAAATGAGTGAGCTAAGCTTGTATGTTTATTAACATACAGTAAAAATAACAGATACGCTTGTGCTATCAAGAATATATTTTATTCCAGTATAAGTTTATGGCATAGTCAAATATCAGTCCAATAGTCATTTACCATGTAGTCAGTCCATTCAGGGGTATTCATTTAGCAAAGTCCATGTGGAATATCCAATGTCAGTTCACTTACAAAATCAGTCCTTTGTTGTCTCTCCCGTTCGAGCAATGCAGTCTTGATTCCAAGCAGTAATCAGGGATCATCAAAGCCAGAGAGAGAGAGCAAGCTGTAGACTTGCTACTTTTATATTGTTTTCATAGCCACTCCTTTAATTGCTATTTCACAGTTAAAGCTGCATACACACTAACATACACTAACTATGATTCATAGTTATTATTTCACCTAAACCAATTAGGGTGAACAATGTTATCCCTAACAGCACTAATAGGGTGGACGTCAATCAGACAACAGCATATTAGCTTATCCACGATGGAAGCTGAATTTTCATGTCTGTCATTATTATGCACTGACTTAATTTTCTATAAACAGTTATTATTAGACATGGGTATAACTGTAAAAGATTCCATTATTGTGTACGAGGATAACCAAGCAGTTATAAAGTTAGCTACTAGTATTGCTGTAAAAACTAGATCAAAACATACTGACTTAAGATATTTAAATGTAAGAGAATCAGTGAAAAATGGACTAATAAAATTGGAATACTGCATGTCAGAAGAAAACATTGCAGACCCATTTACAAAAGCTCAAGGAGCAATTAAGTTTAAAGAAAGTTGTGAAAAATATAATTTAAAGATGTAAATGATTCATAGTTATTATTTAACCTAAAAGGGGAGAATGTTAGGGATAACATTGTTTACCCTAACTGGTTTAGGTGAAATAATAACTATGAATCATAGTTAGTGTATGTTAAAGTGTCTGCAGCTTTAACTGTGAAATAGCAATTAAGGGAGTGGTTATGAAAACAATATAAAAGTAGCAAGTCTACAGCTTGCTTGCTCTGGCTTTGATGATCCCTGATTACTGCTTGGAATCAAGACTGCATTGCTCGAACGGGAGAGACAACAAAGGACTGATTTGTAAGTGAACTGATATAGGATATTCTACATGGACTTTGCTAACTGAATATCCCTGAATGGACTGACTACATGATACATGACTATTGGACTGTTATTTGACTATGCTATTAACTTATAATGGAATAAACTATATTCTTGATAGCACAAGCGTATCTGTTATTTTTACTGTATGTTAATAAACATACAAGCTTAACTCACTCATTTATCTGTGTGCCTATCTGACTAACGCTGCACATTCTGTTTAGCTTGTCTCCCTAACCCTGGTTGGGGAACCCAGGCTTAACAAAATCAATAAAACTTTATTTAAAAAAAAGAATTATCAATAAATTGTTATATGAGCGTTGTTGATGCAGTTGTTAGAGTGCTCTACTCCAGGCTACTTTTGCTACTTGCTGCCTGCCTGCAATTTGGCAGTTCCATTCTCACCAGACTCAAGGTTGACTCGGCCTTCCATCCTTCCAAGATAAGAAAAATGAGGAGCCAAATTGTTGGGGGCAATATGCTGACTCTGTAAATTGCTGAGAGAGAGCTGTAAAGCACTGTAAAGCAGTATATAAGTCTAAGTGCTATTCCTATTTGTATCAGCACTAATTTTCAACTGCAAAGTAACCAGGATTCAAAATCATTCAGTCATTAAAGTACAATCATTGTTATAGGAAGAGGTTGTTTCATCAGTGACTGAGAAAAGCAGTTCTAAAATCAAGTCATTCTCTGTTTCTATAAAGATCAGGAATTAACTAGGAAAGAGTGGTTGTAAAAATATATAAATGGGCTGGGCAGAGGCAACTACACCTCATTCACTAAAGGCCCGGTCCCACTGGCCGACGGACGCAAAACGAATGCATAAAGGACACAGCAGACGAGCAAAATTTCGGGAGTGGCTTCATCCATTGTCATCCATTCCAAAAAGTGGCGAAAATTTGCATGAACAGAACAGAAAAGAACGGACGTGGGTAGTATGTAGCGGGGATGTTAAATGGATGTTCATAGGAAGCCTAGCAGATGAAAGTGGATGGAAGTGGATGACACATCCAAAGGGGTTCCAGGGGAGAATTTTGAAGCGGACGCATAGTGGAAGGGGCGGATGCATAGCGGATGAAGCAGATGCATCACGGACGCCTATAGGAAACAAGGGGGATGTCACGCAGATGTATATCGGATGCAAAGCATTCACTGTGCATGCAGGGAGTATGACTTGCGTCAGCTCCGTGTACATAAAAGGATGAAGCACGCACGCAGTCAGCATACAGGGAAAGATGTGCTGCCACATACATCTAGCAGGAAAACCATGGTTCGTCAGTCAGGCAAGAAGAGGAAGCCGGTGCCTACTCATTCAAGCCCTGGCAAGAAGGCCAGAACCAGCATCCCACCCCCTGGCACTGACTTTGAAGCTGCCGCTGTTGCTGCTGCTGTGGTGGACCAGCCCCAAGGCCGTCGAAGCCCTGCTGCTGAAGGCCCTGCTGCTCAAGCCCCTGAAGGCCCTGCTACTCAAGCCTCTGAAGGCCCTGCTGCTCAAGCCCCTGAAGGCCCTGCTGAAGCCCCTGCCAGAGGGAGGAAGAGGCAAGGGAAGCATAAGGGAGAGAGGAAACTGGACACAATTTCCGAGGAGCATGAGGAAGTGGTGCTGGAATGGCTGAGGGAGAACGAGTACCTCTGGAGAAAGGGCCACAGACTATATCGGGACACCAAGAAGAAGCAGGCAGCTTGGGAAGACAAGGCAGAGAGCCTAGAGTACACTGCAGAAGTACTCCTAGGATTGTGGAAGCACATGCACACCTGGTATGGCAAGCTACACCTCAAGAAATCCGGGCAGGCTGCTGTCAAGCTCACTGACCAGGAGATGTATGGCCAAGTGCAGTTTCCTGGAGGGTGAGATCCGTCACCGAGGAGCAGCCCCTCTGACACTCCTCTCCCTCAGACAGCCCACAGACAGCCAGTCCTCTTCCAGTCAGGAGCCAGCTACCCTGTCCAGGCAGGTGTCTTCAGAGGGCCCCATGGCAGAGAGCCCCCCAATAGCTACACTCCCCATGCCGGTAGACTTGGAGGATCCCGTGGAGGATGATGCCCTGCTGTCACAAATGAAGGAAGAAGCAGCACCCACCAGAGGCCAACCAACCCCCACCCCCAGCTCCACAGGATGCAGGCAGAGAGGCAGACTGGAGGGCCAGGACCACAGTGTGCTGTTGGTGATCAGGGACACAATGAAGACCAGCACAGAACTTCTCTCTCAGCTGGTCCACAGCGACATACCATCCTTGGACCAGAAGCCCTTCATCACTTATGTGAGCCAGACCCTCAGGGACCTGCCCAAGGCCCAGTACCAGGTGATGAAACAGAAGATCACAGCACTTCTGCACAACCCTCAAGGCCCAGCTGAAGCTGCTCCTACCCAGTCCAGGTCTGCTCCTCCACCCCAGGCGATGTCACAGCCCTTTCACGGCTTTCAACAGCCCCTCCTCTACCAAGGCTACGACTACCAGGACTTCCCACAGAAGAAGCAGAACTTCCCAGTCCACGCCCAGGTTCATTGCACACCACAGACGCCACTCCTCACCCAGCTGCAGACCAGACAGCCCCACTACACTCCTCCTTCATCCACCCCACAGCCAAGCCCGTCAACGCACAATCTGTCATCAGGATTGGGCCTGACATCTCAAGTCCTTGATGAAGGGCCTCTCAACCTCACGGGACTGAGTCAGCTCTCAGATCGCTTCCTGAACACACCATCCCCTGTTGTACCCTCGGGGCCAAGCACCCCAATGGTGCCTCAGACCAGCACTCAAGCCACAGCCAACTCCACAGTCCCTGCCCGTTTCACAGCTGAGACCATGGACATGCCTCAGAGTGACTGAGAATAGTGTCAGAGACTGAGTTTTACTTGTTAAGTTTATCTTTGCTTAAGACACTTTACTTGGTTCATTTTGCTTATTTAATAAAGTCATAAAGTTTACCTAAGGAAGTTAATCAAGGTTATCTTTGCTTAAGACACTTAATACAGTTTACTTGGTTCATTTTGCTTATTATATAAAGTCATAAAATTAAAAAATTTAATAAAGGTTATCTTTGCTTCAGACACTTAAGGCACTTTACTTGGTTCATTTTGCTTATTTAATAATTCATAAAGTTTACCTAAGAAAGTTAATAAAGGTTATCTTTGCTTAAGACACTTGGTTCAATTTTTTTACTTAAAAAAGTGTTGGTGAAAACTTTGAAAAAATGTTTAAGCCTTTTCATGCTTGTGGGATAGATAAGGATAGTTGTGGGATAGATAAACCTCCAGTGCAAGCATAGTGGGACTGTGTGGTCCACCATCCCAGCTGCCACACATATGGACCTTTTTTATCAATAACAATTTAATCATTGTTCAACACATTTTAAAATAAACAAAGCTCTTTATTAATGCCCTATTCATTGTACGACCACTCAATATACATGGCACAATCTCATCAGTGTTATGCAACAGTCTCAAGGAAGCATCCATTAATCATCTATCATCCTGTCTTGCCACTCCACTGCTCCAGCCGGGGAGTTGCACCAGTGTCTCAGTAGGTTGCGCTGCTTCTTCCCTTCATGTGAAGCTCTGTTGGGGCCTTGTACATCCACAGTGTCTATCAGGTATTATCCGTGCCTCCATTCACCAGGCTCCATGTCCCCATTCCCTTGTTGACAGTCCACAAGTCTCTTCTGCAACACTGGGTAGCGGGTGTGCATGATATTGTGCAGGATGCAGCAAGCTTCCATGATGATCCTCACAGTCTCTGGGTCATGCTGCATGGTGGTGAGAAGTATCTGGAACCTGTTGGCCAGGATGCCAAAGGCATTCTCCACCACCGTCTTGCCCTGGACAGCTTGTAGTTGAAGATCCTCACTTCACAGGTGAGGAATCTTGAAGTGTACGGCTTCATGAGGTAGGTTCTGAGGGAGAAGGCGTCATCACCAACAATGAAGTAGGGCACATCTTGTGTGTCATTGGGTAGGGGGTCTGGACCTGGAAAACCATGATGAGATTTCATTCCAGCCCATCCTTGAGGTCACTTGCATTGTATACCTCGCCATCTGAAGCTGACCCGTTGCCTGAAACATCTATGTAGATGAACTTGTAGTCAGCTTCAACCATGGCAAAGAGGATGATACTGAAGAAGCCCTTGTAGATTAAATAAGTGGACCATGAGTTGGCTGGAGCTTTGCAGGTCACGTGCTTCCCATCTATGGCTCCAATGGTGTGGGGAAAGTTCCACCTCTGATACCACTCTTCTGCAAATTTTCTCCAGCCTTGTTCAGTGGTAGGTCACTGGAGGAGCTCCTCCACGTATTCTTCAATGATGGACTGCACCACTTCTCTGACCACTTTGCTGATGCTGTTGTGTGGCACTCTCCACACATACTGCATGTTTCTGTATGTGGTTCCAGAGGCCAGGTGCCACAGAGCCACCTTCAGTCCAGGGTCCAGGTTGGGATGAAAGTTGGTGCTAGGCTTGGTCAACCTGGGTCTCAGATGCTCTACAAGTTCGTCAAACATGGCTGGTGGCATCCTCATGAAGTGATGGAATGCACGAGGGTCTTCATTCCTCAGCTCCACCATCAACTGGTCATACAGTCCAAACTCCATTCTTCTCACAATCCATCTTCGGACCCACACAGCTCTTGGACGTCTCCTTCTTCTTCTGTGTAAAACTTGAAACAGTCTGAACAGGTTTTGGTTCTGGTGATGAATGAGTGCAGCTATCATACGGACTGTTTCATTATCCATGGTGGAGAACATTTGATGATGTTGAAGACCAAGACCAAGGGTGAAGAGGTCTGTACACCACGGCTACTGGACTCATACTGAGATCCAGATGATTTTCTCCCCCTTTTTATAGGAAATATCAGTTGTCCACTAGGTGCCCTTCTACATACTCTAGACATACTCCAGACATCCTAAATATACGAGATACATCCCAGATACAAACGTTTTGTCCGTCTATTTCCATGCTACTAATGCTGTGTAGACGTTCCGTGTACCTTTTGTTTCCTCCCTCTTTCTGTTTTCAGCTGCAGTGGATGTGAGTTGAGGGGATGGCCAGAGGATGCAGAGATGATACAGTAGACATTTAACAGATGAAAATTGACATAGAACATTTGTTGCCCATATATGTCGTGGATGTACATCGTACGCGGCGGAAAGTTCATCCATTCACAAAGTTTTGTGCAGCTCAAAACTTCTTGCGTGGATGAAATCTCAGTGCACGGATGCTTGACGGATAGAGCGTATGAAACACGGATCCAATGAGTACACAACGGATGCATAGCGTATTCCAACGGATGGCAAGCTTTTTTTAATGTTTTACATCCTCTTTGCATCCGTAAGTGCAGTGGGACCGGGCCTTTAAACTACAGTTACGATAACTCTTGCCAGGACCAGGAGGGAATCTTCCCTTTTTTAGATATTTTTTTTCCTGCCCCATTAAATAAGTCAAAAGAGAGGAACAATGGAAATCAAAACAATTCAAGAAATTAGACAGGTCCTACAATATTGGCAATAAGTGAAATAAGAAGAAAAGAATGAGAATGTTAGAAGAGTCAATGGAGAGTTAGTGTTATGTCACCACACTGAATGACTTACATGTCAAACTGACAATAAGGAGCCCTGTTGAAAAGCATCATTGTTGGATGCATTATTTTTGCTCCAGTGGTGATTATATTAAAGAGATAGTGTCCTGGCCGGTAATAGCTCCATGGTTTTTCACTACCCGGGGGCTTCAAACTCAATGGGTACTTCATTCCAAGCCTCCCAGAAAATGGCTGGGACAGAAGGAACAGAAATAGAAGCAGAAGATACATAATGTATAGGTCTGAATCAATCCCTTTCCTGTTTCTAAGGAAGAACAAGAAGAGTTAGATGAATTCAGAGCACCTTCCCAATTTTGAAATTCTACAAGCTTTCATGAATCAGACAGAGACAAACCAAGCTTCACCTGGAAAAGACAGAAAGTACATTCAATAGCACAGTCCCTACCTGTCCCCAAACTTGTGCCACAATGTGTGTGACTGAGGCATTTATCCTTTTCTGATGCAAGATGTTGATTCTGTCTGACGTTTACCTCAAAGACAATCACTGGAGAAGTAGCAGGTGAGATCTAAGAGGCCAGAATTTTGAAAATTACACAGAGAAGCAACTTCTCCTCTGGGGAGCCCAAACTTCTTCAGAGCTCCATTTCCAGAGTAGCTGGAAAAAAGAAAATCATAGCTCCATCCCTGGGGGCACTGTTCTGTAGTGGTTGTGGGCCTTCCTGTCGGGTCTTGTCCAAAAAGTGATGCTGGATGAAGTTAGTTCAACACCCAGGTGACTTTTGTTGTTTTTCAATGTAGTAACTTGTCTCTGGAGACCATTAGGAAAGTTCATCCATCCAGAGCTATGGAGTTTGGTGATATTCCAGGTTGGTGGCATTCCAGGTGCGGTATTCAAATTTCTTAACAACCGGTTTTCTGGGCATGGCCTAATTTGTGGGTGTAGCTTGGTGGTCATGTGACTGGGGTGGGAGTCTCTTGCTGATTGGGCATGGCTAGGTGGTCATGTGACTGGCAAACCAAATTTAAGTGGTCCTCGCTTTATGACTAGGTCCTCAATTACTGGCCAGTTGCTTACCAAGTGTTTTTTGCCAGTTTCCAAGTCCAGGGGAGCCCTGGAGAGGGCAGGGCAGGTGGCCATGGGAGTGGCAAACAAAATTTTAGTGGTCCTCATTTTATGACCAGGTCCTCACTTAGTGGCCAGTTGCATAGCAAGTGTTTTTTGCCAGTTTCCAAGTCAAGGGGAGTCCTGTAGAGGGCAGGGCAGGTGGCCATGTGACTGGCAAACCAAATTTAAGTGGTCCATCTCCAAGAGTCATCCATCATGCTCTCCAATAACCTTCTTATGCTGTGACAACTTTGGGTTGCCAGATTGATTATCTAAACATCTCATGAATGCCTTGTTTTCCTCCATTCCCTTTTTCTGGAAGCTAAAAAGACCAAAGGAGTATCTCTTTAGTTGACATAAGCTTTATTAAAGATATTTGCAAATAGACCCCAACTCCCAAACTAGTAGGAGAAAGGAGACACTGCCTTTCAGGTGGTTACAAACATTTATAGTATATCACATAGAAAAGATTATATAATCATTCCTGTTTCTCACTATATCAAAGAAAACATGTTAAAACCCATCACCAATGGAAAATGGAAAAATGAACATATAATTACTGTCATATTTGCATGTAAAAGTGGTGATTCAGAATTATGTTGTTCACTGAAAAGAGCTCTTTTTTATTTTGTTTTGGAAAAATTGAATAAAATTTGTTAAAAAAAAAGAAATGAGAAGAGAATAGTAGCATGAGAAGAGGATAGTAGCATAACTCAGTGGATAAAAGCTAAATTTGTTCTGATTTTAGAAATGTAACAGCAAATCAGTCGATTTAAAGGTTATGTATGAAAGCAATAGGCCTAATTACAGGCCTGGGTGTTTCATAAATCAGATTCTTCAGTGAAGCATGTTCATGGGCTGGGTGTCATCAATCACATTCTCCAATGAAGGATTTTCATGGGCAGAAGATCTGGTAGCCTAGCTACAATCGTTGTAAGAAAAGTGTGGAATATACTTCTGGTTTTAAACTGCCCTACTGCTCCTTCAGATATCCCCCCCCCCATTTATGGCAACTCAAAATAGGCATAGGAATGTTTTACATATAGAAAGAGAGCTTCCAATTTGGGGAACAGAGAATCATGGGATTTTCTCAGGGGGAGGCAATAAGAAAAACCACTCTGGTTTCAGGCTCTTTTCTTCTTTGTTTCTGCAATCAGCTCTTTGCAGAGAGTGTTGAGCCACCTAGATACTGTTTGGCAGTGTGTGTCAGGTCTGACATTTATTTATTTATTTGTTTGTTTGTTTGTTTGTTTGTTTATAAAGCATACAAAACATACAAAAACATACAAAACAATACAAAACGATCACCAAAAATTAGCACAAAGCTTGACTATTTGGCAAGCGATAACGAATAACATTACAATAAAAACAAAAGGGTCCAACATGATGCTCGTGGAATAAGGGTTAGGGAGAGAGAAAGAAAG
>BLBF01020167.1:0-11971 GCA_015471245.1 Laticauda colubrina | reverse complement strand
TTCCTGGTTTCTTCTGTCTGTTTTGTGGCTTTGATTGGCTGGCAACAGTCTGTTCTTGTGTTGGAGGCTTTTAGTGCAGCTTGGCTCCGGAGCCAAGATAGATAAATACACCCGATCCACAGATATTTGCCACTATTGCAAATAAAAATATCTTCTGTAGCTGGCAAGACTAGGCCAGAGGTGTGGAGAAGAGCATGGGAGTCTTTTACAGACAGGACAGTTCCCCCTGTCACATAGAAAGATATTAAGATTGTTCTGTATATAAAATAGTAGACTCCTAAATGCAAGGTTCTGATTGGTCAAATATTTCGAATGGGGATTGGTTTAAAAAGAACCAATCCACATAGCTGCTCAAAGGCGGCAAATATCAAATGTCTGTCATTGGTTACAAGCCGGCAGAGAAAATACTATAAAAAGCCTGCCACAGCTTGAGCTAATGTTCCGTTTTGCAACTGTACTTGAAATAAAGACTTTGTTGTTGGAACCCGGTCTACTGTGCGTTTTTCCGGACGGAACACTGGTGACGAAGGTGGGATCGTCCTAAACGCAAGACTGAACACGCAGTGACAGACAAGCTAGACAAAGAGAAATGGCCGGAAACAATGCGCCGCCCGCACCCTTCAACCCCAATGAAGAAGATTGGGAATCTTACGTAAACCGTTTCCAGATGTACCTAGAGAGCAATGAGATGGAGGAAATCTCAGATCAGCGAAAAAGAGCTGTTTTCTTGACACACTGTGGGCCCGCGATTTTTAAAATGGCCAAGGCTTTGGCAAAGCCCCGAGATGTCAAACAATTGACGTGGACCGAGCTCCAAAGAACATTAAAGGCCCATTATGCACCGGTGGTGTCAAATCTAATAAAGCGGCATGAGTTTTATCGGAGAGACCAGAAAGAAGGCGAAACCATCACTGATTTTGTAGCCGCCCTACGCCAAATAGGGGGAGCATGCGAGTTTCTCAACTTAGATGAAGCGATGCGGGATCGAGTGATATTGGGGTTAAGAGACTCAACTATACAGAGCAAGTGTTAGGGATAACATTGTTCACCCTAACTGGTTTAGGTGAAATAATAACTATGAATCATAGTTAGTGTATGTTAGAGTGTATACAGCTTTAACTGGGAAATAGCAATTAAAGGAGTGGTTAAGAAAACAATATAAAAGTAGCAAGACTACGGCTTGCTCTCTCCTCTCTCTGGCTTTGATGATCCCTGATTACTGCTTGGAATCAAGACTGCATTGCTCGAACGGGAGAGACAACAAAGGACTGATTTTTAAGTGAACTGACATAGGATATTCTACATGGACTTTGCTAACTGAATACCCCTGAATGGACTGACTACATGGTAAATGAATATTGGACTGTTATTTGACTATGCTATGAACTTATAATGGAATAAAATATATTCTTGATAGCACAAGCGTATCTGTTATTTTTACTGTATGTTAATAAACATACAAGCTTAGCTCACTCATTTATCTGTGTGCCTATCTGACTAACGCTGCACATTCTGTTTAGCTTGTCTACCTAACCCTGGTTGGGGAACCCAGGCTTAACAGCAAGCTACTGAACAAACCCAACATATCAGTAGCCGAAGCTATTGCAGAAGCCTCGGCTGCCGAAGCCGCCAAAAAATCAGCAGATAAGATGAAACAAATGAATGCAAACAACGATGAAATAAGCCCGGCCAGAGGGAAAAAAAATCTCCCACAACCACTCATTACGAAGAACTCGAGGAGACGTCAGAATCCGGGGAGGTAGACGACGAAATCCACTGCCTATACGCTAACAAGAAAGGGTGTGAAAATAGAAATCGGCGGGAATGTGCTGGCTGCGAGGGAAACCATCCCCGAGCCGATTGCAGATTCCTTGATGCCATTTGCAGAGCATGCAAGAAAAGGGGGCATATCGAGAAAGTCTGCAGAAACAAAAAGAATTACAGCCCAAAGAGACGAAACGACTCCCCAGCAAAGCCTGAGCCAAGACTCTCCGAGAGAAAGTGGCAGCGAAACAGGCAAGCCACTAACCGGGAGAAAGCATACCAAACTTTCACTATCAGAAGCGCTCAGACGGAAAGCGGAAAGAAAGTAAAAATAGTTGTAAAAATCGAAGACAGCCCCTGCGAAATGGAAGTTGACTCTGGATTGTTCCTATCCATGGTGTCATGGGACACCCTCAAAAAACTAATTCCAGACATCAAAATTAAGGAACTCCAGAGACAAAAACTAACCCTCAAAGATTATCAGGGAAACCGAATTCCTGTAATCGGCCTGGGACATTTTCGAGTCACTTACAGGCAACATGTCGCAGTACTACCATTAAGGATAGTCGACCGAGATCGACCAAGCCTCCTGGGTATTGAATGGTTCGCACCATTGGGCATCGGGATGACCGGAGTAGACCGGGTGGCCGCAACTGACTGGGAAGAAGACCTGATCCAAGAATTCCAGGACGTCTTCGACGGCTCCCTAGGCAGGTATCGGGGGACCCCCATTTCTTTTAGTCTAGACCCACAGATAAACCCTAAAAGACTAAAGGCCAGACGGGTTCCTTTTGCTTTAAAAGCAAAAATAGAGGAACAACTAAATAAATTAACAAACCGGTTGACCACGCTAGATGGGAAACATCAATTGTGACACCAATTAAGCCAGACGGGTTGGTTCGAATCTGTGGCAACTACAAGGCTACCCTGAACCACGCGCTGCAACAGAGCGCGTACCCGGTGCCAGTTGTGCAACACCTACTGCACTCTCTTGGGGGAGGAAAAGTTTTCGCTAAACTAGACCTAGCACAAGCATACCAACAGCTCCCAGTAGACCCCTTAACGGCGGAAGCACATATAATAGTGACACACAAAGGGGCATTCAAATGTAACAGACTCCAATTTGGAGTAAGCATAGCCCCAGGCGTTTTCCAGAGCCTCATGGAACGCCTGTTAAATGGCATAAAAGGGGTCGTGCCATACTTTGACGATGTCCTAATTTCAGCCAAAGATGCAACACAGCTTAAAAAAAGACTCAAAGAGGTCCTAAATAAATTCAGAGAATCTGGCCTTAAAGTAAAGAAAGAAAAGTGCTGCCTAATGACTGATCGCGTCGAGTTTTTAGGATATTTAATTGATGGAGAGGGCATACACCCCACCGAAAAAAAAGTCAGAGCTATAAAAGATGCACCAGAACCAAGGAATAAAACTGAGCTGCAGGCATTTTTGGGACTGATAAACTTTTATAATGTGTTCCTACCCCAAAAAGCCACAATAGCGGAACCATTGCATTGATTACTGGACAAGAGAACAATTTGGACATGGGGGCTTAGAGAAAAAAAAGCTTTCCAAGGAATAAAAGACTTATTAACATCAAACACCGTTCTTATCCAGTTTAGCAACACACTGCCATTGACGGTAACCTGCGACGCCTCACCATTCGGACTCGGTGCCATCCTGAGCCACCAATTGCCAGACGGAAGAGAGGCACCCGTCGCATACTATTCAAAGACTTTATCTAAAGCCGAGCGAAATTATAGTCAATTGGACAGGGAAGCCCTAGCAATCGTCGCCGGAGTAAAACGCTTCCACGAATACTTATATGGAAGAACATTTGTAATAATAACGGACCATAAACTGTTACTTGGAATTTTGACGGGAAACAAACCAACACTGAACATTTTATCCCCGCGAATGACAGGATGGTCAGAATTCCTAGCAGCCTACTCGTATACTCTCACACATCACCCAGGGAAACAGATCTCACATGCTGACGCTTTGAGCAGAACTCCGTTACCAATTACAGATGAAGACCCGGCACCAACGGTGACCACCTTGAAGATAGAGACATGCCCAAATCTGCCCATATCTGCAAATGATGTCGCTAGAGCCACCGCAAAGGACCCATTGACTGCCCGCGTACTAAATTGGGTAGGTAAAGGCTGGCCAGAAAACGAAAAAACTGAGAATTTTAAACCTTTCCGGTCCAGACAAACTGAACTCTCAACTCAGAAAGGTTGTTTGTTGTGGGGGGATCGGGTGGTCATTCCCTCCAAATTACAAATGAGGGTACTCAATATGCTTCATGAAGGCCACCCTGGAATTGTCAAAATGAAAAGCCTTGCTAGAAGCTATGTCTGGTGGCCGGGTATAGATAGGGATATCGAATACTGGGTAAATTCGTGTAACAAATGCCAGAGAAATAGGCCTTCCCCACCACAGGCACCCATAAGGGACTGGGAAACACCACGGGGCCCCTGGTCGCGAATCCACATTGATTTTGCGGGTCAAACTAAGGGACATACTTTTCTCATTGTTGTGGATGCATACTCGAATTGGCTAGAAGTTAAAATTATGCCATCTACAACAACAGAAACCCTTATCAAAAAATTAGACAAACTTTTTGCAACACATGGCCTGCCGGACATCTTAGTGTCCAACAATGGGCCACAGCTAACAAGCATTCAATTTGAGCAATACCTAGCCTCCCTAGGTATAAGACATGCCCTAACCGCGCCAGCTCATCCGGCTGCAGGGCAGAGAGAATGGTTAGATTTACAAAAGAAGAGTTAGGAAGAATGGACACTGGGGATGTCCAAGAGAAAATAATTCGACTACTCACCCTCCAGCATATCACACCCAGTACCGTAACAGACAAAAGTCCGGCAGAACTACTAATGGGAAGGAAACTAAGGTTGCAACTAGACAGATTGCACCCAAACTACACACCAGAAAACCCCCCTGATTCCTCCACCCGTGTTAGAACATTTGAAATATGTGACCTAGTCTATGCAAAAAACTTTACTGGGGACCCCTTATGGTTACCGGGAACAATTACTCAAATTACAGGCCCACGGTCCTACCGACTGACCGTAGACGACGGCAGGGAATGGAAGCGGCACATAGACCAGCTCTGGTCCCGTAACATTGAGAGAAACACAAACTCAAAACCACTAATATTAAAAAACGACAAAAATCAAACCAAAGAGGGGGGGGGAATACGAGAAAACAATAAAGAACCATTTAAATTCAACACTGAATACAATAAATACCAAAAAGAGCAAACAAGAGACTTACAGTTAGAAGAAACGAGCGACAGGAGTCCAATCAAAGGGGCCAGCCAGGCCAGCTCGACCTGCCCGGAGAAACCAGGAGGGAGCGGCAAGACCACCGGCCTAAGAAACTCAGGCGGCAGTAAAATGGCTGACTCACCCTTCCAGGCAGTTCCATGGAGAAAGACCGAAGAGACGACAACACCATCCGAACCGATCGAAGTCTTCAACAGGAATGAACCGCGCAAGTCCAGTCGGGTCAAAAGAAGCCCCATCTACCTGCGCGACTACGTCACCACGTAGGACTAAACCAGGAGGGGAGGGGTGGTAGACTCCTAAATGCAAGGTTCTGATTGGTCAAATATTTTGAATGGGGATTGGTTTAAAAAGAACCAATCCACATAGCTGCTCAAAGGCGGCAAATATTAAATGTCTGTCATTGGTTACAAGCCGGCAGAGAAAATACCATAAAAAGGCTGCCACAGCTTGAGCCAATGTTCCGTTTTGCAACTGTACTTGAAATAAAGACTTTGTTGTTGGAACCTGGTCTACCTCGCGTTTTTCCAGATGGAACAAAGATATTTAAAATTTAGTAGCTAGAACAGTGGGAGTTGTAGAGTGAGCCAAAAGGAAAGTTATACTTGATAGGTTGAAGAGTGCTGGTTCCTGCATGAGGCAATCTGTGCTGTGATTGGTTGCTGTGGGTGTGGAGGAGGCGTTTCCCTTTCCCCCCGCCTTTTTCCTTCTTTGCATTCTGCGATTTACCTCAGGATGTTCCTGGGTGCCTGATTATCTAGTTTGCTGTATATATTGGTGTAAAATAGATTTATTTTTATAAAATGAGAAGTTTGTGTTAGCATTTCTGACTCTACTTGGACACCAGCTGCTCAATTTCCTGACAAAAGATGTTAAGAGAAACCAAGAGAGGAAATTCATGATGGCAAAAATGTCCTCTTCTACTACTGTTTCACAGCAACCTCTACCTGAAGGGTGACTGAGATCCATTGGAAAAGGAATTTCAATTTCTCCTATTTCTTTCAAAAGCCATCTAAATTGGTGGCCTCCAAAACATCAGGCAACGTAGGATTCCCATGCATTTTTCCTTTATATTTCTTCATAGCTTCAGCATAAAGTTGGGTTTTTTTTTAATTCCCCTAAAGTTCCAGATCTGGTGAACGTTTTCATTAGACAATTTACTGCGTTTACAAATTCCTTCCCTTGAATGATCTCTACTGGGTCAAAATCCTAAAATGAATCCTAAAATCATTTGACCGAGCAACTGGCTATTTCCTACCAGACAGCTATCAAAATTTGGCACTATGGTTAGCTGTGGCAGCATTTCTTACGATGAAAGATTGGAAATCCCAAAAGGGATCGCAAACTTTAAAGCACCACTGTAAAGGTAAAGGTGCCCCTCACACATACATGTTAGTCATTTCTTGTTCTAGGGGGAAGTGCTCATCATCGTTACAAACTCAAAGAGCCAGCACTGTCCAAATACGTCTCCGTGGTCAGGTGGCCGGCATGACTAAATGCCGAAGGAGCATGGAACACTATTCCCTTCCCACCAAAGGTGGTCCCTATTTTTCTACTTCCATTTTTTATGTGCTTTCGAACTGTTAGGTTGGCAGAAGCTGGGACAAGGAACGGGAGCTCACTCCATGACGCGGTGCTAGGATTCGAACTGCTGAACTGCTGACCTTTCTGATCGACAAGATCAGTGTCTTAGCCCCTGAGCCACCACGTCCCTATACGTGGTTAATAAATAATCAGCCTGACAATAATTAACAATGTTGGAATGAGGAAAACGCTGTAACAAGGAAACAACCATGACATCAAGTTTTTTTTTTTTTAATTTTAATATGTAGCAAATGTTAATGTGGAGAAGAAAATAATATGCAGGAAAGGATAAGAACGGCCATGTTAGATCAACCATGACAGAGTCCCGCTCCATTTCCAGGCCAGGTAGCAATGGTAATGCCACTGTGAACTACCAGCGTAGCTGAGGACGGGAAGAGTGTAAAATTGTTCAGCTCTGCTTCAGCAACCACAAAGGTTTGTGCTGATTCAGAGAACTGAAATATGACCACCACCAGGGCCTCTCCCGTGGCTGGATGGATTGCTCTCCGTTCTTCCGTAGCTCTATCTGGGCGTGAGGATCAAAGTCTTCCAGAGGATCATACGCTTGTCTGACGGGAAGTTTTCTAAACGTTCCATTGAGGGCTTTCAGGACAAAATCAACTCGACCAGCCCTGGACATCTTGGAAGGCAGAGTCACCTTCTTCAGGACTTTGCTGTAGCCCCTTGCCTGGGCACTTATGATGTATGTGCCAGGGGGCAGAAGTCTCCAATAGTCTCCGTCATCAGCTAAAAACAAAACAAAACAACCATAGGTAAAGGTAAAGTTTCCCCTCACACATTCATGCTAGGAGTTTCTGTTACAAAGCCGAAGAGCCAGAAGAACTCCTTAGCATCAGAGCGTGTTTATAATAATAATATAGGAAATGCTCTAAATGCTCTGATGGTCATTTGGAAAAATCCTTTCTTAGTGAGCCCCTAGAAGCCAAAAGGAACATACAGGCCCAGTTTCAAGTTTGTAGGCTTTACAGTTCTGGAGATTTTGTGATGATGCGTGAGTGGCATTTCGCTTTTATATGTATAGATTTTTAGAATGCTTTTTAATTCTGTAATTTTTTCCTCCTTGCAATTTTAACCTTTGTTTATTGTTTTTAGATTTTGCAATTAGAACAAGTTGGGATGCAAATATGTGAATCAATCAGTACACTATTTTGTTTTCCGGGTGAAAAATTGTGTAACATTCTAGAGGGGAAAAGAAATCTAAATCCAAAAGTTGAATTGCATATTTGCTTCTACAAATCTGTTACCTGTAAGAATATCATGGCGGATGCCTTTGACTGAAATTCGGGCATTCTTGATTGGGTTTCCAAATTTGTCAGAGACAATTCCTTTTATGCCACGATGAACCTGTCAAGAATCAGAAGAACGTGATTAAGGAGTGATCCTTTTACGTTCCTTTCTCATTTCTGTTCACACATAGCCTCCATTGCCACCCTCTGCTGATGTAGGAGGTTGTGCGTGTTTCCCCTTTGGCTCAACCAGTTTAATGACAGAACTTTGTGAATTCTAGTTCATTCATACTTAAGAAGTTTTAAGAAGTGGCTGTAAAACAGGTTGTCCTCGAGTTATGACCACAATTGAGCCCCAAATTTATGCTGCTAAGTGAAACATTTGTTAAGTGAGTTTGAGGCCGTTTTACGAATTTTCTTGTCACAGTTGTAAAAGTGAATAATTGCATTTATTAAGTTAGTAACGCAAAGTGGTGGGATTCAAAAAATTTTCACTACCGGTACTGTAGGCGTGGCTTGGTGGGCATGGCATGGCTTGATGGGTGTGGCAGGGGAAAGATACTGCAAAATCGACATTCCCTCCCCATCCTACTAACCTGCTTTCCAGCTCCATTCTCCTGTGCAAGGTAACAAAAGAAGACCCAGCCGATCAGAGAAGAGATGAGGGCAGGACCAGTCAGAGGTGGTATTTGCTGGTTCTCTGAACTACTCAAATTTCTGCTACCAGTTCTCCAGAACTGGCCAGAACAGGCTGGATACCCCCTCTAAGTCACAGACTACCTGCATATTTTTAGGAGCCAAAATAATGATTTAAATTTGCTGAACAAAGTTGAGCGCTGATTAAATGTGGGAACAGGAGCTCAATAGTGTATCTGTTTGGGGTTTCTCTCTTCGGAAACACTTGGCTGTGATCACTTGGGAACAACTGAGGAGGACAAGGTTCCTTTGCCAACACTCACGAAGTCCACAACCGGCAGGCCACATTTGGAACTGGGGGTGGAATACTTCCCCCTTGCTGATCTCTGAAAGCTGCAGAAGAGATCTGGGTGATATCAAAGAATAGGCAGTGCCACATTTGCCACCCTTCTGGAGAAATGAGACAGGTTATGGAGTAGGAAATAGTCATGGGATTCTACCGGTTTGCACCAGTTCTAGAGAACCAGTAGCTCCAGTGAGCAGTTGGCCTCACCCTTTCCTGTCCTATATTTCCTTATTGTTTAACTCAGCTGATGCACATGGCAGAGCGGCTTGCAGCAACTGAACTGTTTTACTCACCAGTGCTGACATAGGTAAGTTTTTAAGCTTAAAATGGGTGGCTTTTGAATGCTGCAAAGTGCACACTCCTAAAATCGGTTGTTAAACTGGTTGCAGCCCACCACAGGTAGGAAAGTATTTTTTTTGTGAACCTCACAAATGCTTAAATATCACTCCCCAAAAGTCAGGTCATTGAAAAGTGGTTGCGAGATTGAAAAAAATGTTCTGTAGCGGGAACACAAAAATGGGCCTCTCTCGTCTGTTTTATATTCATCCCCATTTTATTCCTTGCGATGACGTTTGTGTGACATCCTATTGTATCCCAAAGGAAGAAAGGGTGGAATCTCTGTAGCTAGCTAAAAAAAATGATTTTGAGGCTTATGTTGGGAAGATGGAAAAAATTCCTGGTTGATGACAATATGCTGAATGGAAGGGAAATTCTGTCTCATCCTTGCCAGGTTAGTCCTTGGGCCAAGGTTGGCATTGCCTGCAAACTTTTACCAGCTAATGATGTATCATCGTGCACAAAATGCCCCTTTCTCTAATCTATGGCAATGGAAAAAAGAGGGGGGGGGGGGGGGGGGGGAAAGCCATTTAGTGTGAAATGTGCCTGTGATCCTTTTGCTTAATCTTGTTGCTTTTAAACCTGATTGCTCCCTTGGGAGGTGAGGTCAGAGCTTGGGGATAACAGCTGATGAGTACATACACAATAGGAGTAGGTTGGCACAGGCTAATATAGGATTTTCCTCTCAAAGCCTTCAAGTTAAGACGTAATCCACTTCCATTTGGATTTATGGGACAGATTAGCTGAAGACAAGATTAAAACCAAGTGGAATCCAATTTTATTTAAGGATAAAACTACAAGCAGGAATTGTAGCTCACAGAAAACTTTTAAATGACCTGGAAAGAAAAATGGAGGTTGCAAAGAGAGATCTGTGAGAAAGAGACCACGACCCTGTCCCTTTTGGGAATTTGTTCCTGCTCTGATCACCGGAGTCCTTTTTAGAAAACTGAGCTTTCTTCTAGTGGAGCTGTCCTGGTCATTCGAAAAAATGACTCAAAAAAGAACCTCCACACAAAACATTAGGTAAAAGTGGTGGAATTCAAAATATTTTACTACCGGCTCTCTGGATGCGTGCTTCGCTGGTGTGAAGAACCAGTGCAAACCGGCAGCATACCACCATTGGGTAATATATGACAACATCCAACGGGTGTTGAATAGAGAATATAGGCAGAGATCCAGGAAAATGGATGACCTTCCCAAGTCCCTATGGATGCTTCTGCCAATGTCTATTTTCAGGGCAGCAAAATAAGGACATTATTTTATGGACAGTCATACGAAGTCTAATTATTTCAGCTTAATTTAGGCTTTGTGCTAACATCTTCACTTTGGTTACCTGGATCTGTCAATTTTGGGAATGCAGATCCTGAATTTGACTCAAATGCCAATTTCTGGATGGATTCACACATCTTCCCAAATGTACATAAGACTGAAAACTGCCAGAATAGATTTGGCAGGGTATAGACAAAAAAACAAAAAAACTTCCCAGGAACAGAGTTAGTATTCAGCCGGTTCGCACCAGTTCTGGTGTACTGGTAGTGGGAATTTTAACTAGTTCAGAGAACTGGCAAATACTACCTCTGATTGGCCCCACCCACCTGCCCCCACTGTTACCTCTCCTATATTCCCTTTTTAGCTCAGCTGATTTGCATGGCAGATTGCTGTGCCTCAGCTGAGCTAAACAACAGCTCAGCTCACCAGTGCTGACACAGAGGGCGGTCTTTGAGCACTGTGCCCATGCGCGAAGTGCAGTGCAGGATCATCAACTCCTCTAGCTTCTCTTAGACAAATATTTTTCAAGAAGGCAACAGGCAAAAGGAAGAGTTGGTAAAAGGACACAGGAAATTGGAGGTGGCTTCTGCTTACCACCTGTTCATGAGAGAAGGGGCTGGCATCACAAGGTAGAAAAGGAATACAGGAGTCTTCAACTTACAACATGTGATGACCCAGGGCATGACACAAAAATAACAAAATCACAAAAGTAGAATAAATTCCCTTTAATGCCTCCAGCTTGGCCCCCAATGTCCAGTCATCCTCAGTTGCAAACCAAACTCTTCAAAAAACAGTCTATGAAGGAAAGAAATGCATTCCGAAACCAAAGTAAAGATAATTAGAAATAAAAAAATCAACACCAACCACAGTGAAGTAACACGCAGGCCAGGATAATAAATTGCAGACTTTCAAGGAAAACGCAGCACCCATAGTTGGGAGGACACCAAAACCCAGATAAGCCTCAACAAAGAAAATGCACGCTTTGCTTCCAGTAAGGAGCTGTGTGCAAATGAATGAATCAGCAGCATACCACCACTTTTCACAGTGTCTCAGGAGTCATGTGATACTCCTTTGGGAGCTTCTGATGAGCAAAGTTAACAGGGAGCCCAATTTACTTCAACAGGTGAAGTGATTCCCTTAAGCACCGTGGTGAGAAACGGTGGTCATAAAATTGGGCAAAGCTCACTTAACAATTGTCTTGCTTAGCAACAGAAATGTTGAGGCTCAATTGAGGCCATAAGCCGAGGACTGCCTATAATCAGCTATAACGTGACTAAGATGTTCATTTGTTCAGTGGTATGGCTTGCTTTCAGAAGGTGTGCTGGAGGTTTTTAAGAAGGGATTGGATGGTCATTTGTTTGGAATCATATAGGGTTTCCTGCTTCAGCAGGGGGTTGGACTAGAAGACCTCCAAGGTGTCTTTCAGCGATGTGATGTATTGTATTGTATTGTATTGTATTGTATTGTATTGTATTGTATTG
>BLBF01020165.1:0-11682 GCA_015471245.1 Laticauda colubrina | reverse complement strand
ATCTATCTATCTATCTATCTATCTATCTATCTATCTATCATCTATCTCTTTCTCTCTGTCTAAAAAGAATGAAGTTTTTATTATTACCAAACAATTCTTAATGTCATGTCAAATCAATCTCTCTCTCTCTCTCTCTCTCTCTTTCATTTTCTATCTAAAAAGAACATGAAGTTTTTATTATTGCTAAATCATTCTTAATGTCATGTCAAATCTACCTCCCTACCTCCCGTAAGTATCTCCTGGCCACCACCCTAGGATAATTTGAGGCTAATCGCTGGGCACGATGAAGACGATCTCAAACCCACTCATCTAAATCTTAATTGAGATTTTTTTTTCCCTTTTGGTATTTTGTGCATTGTTCATCTACTTCAACTACACTCCACGCTATCTATGTCAAAAGTTATAAATGCAAAAGGAAAAAAAAAAACAACAACCCTGCTTTGAAGATTTGTGCAAACCCTTGGCTGGGCTGGGCGAAGGCTAATCCTTCCAAGAGGGAAATCAGTTAGGCCCAGTCACCACAGAGCCCTGAACGTCTTCTGGTCTTTTCTCTGCATGAATGGCCATGGGGGATGGATGGGCGCAGGAAGGATTGGATGGGGAAAAAGAATAAATGGGGAGGAAGGAGGGAACGAGCGAAAGGAGAGGAGAGGGGAGCCAACCTCCACCCTCCTCCCCAGCTCTTCAGTTGAAAACTCTGTGTGTGTGTGTGTGTGTGCGTGTGCGCGCGGAGACCACTTCCACTCAGACCCCACTTTTCCGACCCCAAGGAACGGGGGGCCTCGGTCCCGGGACTCCAGGGCGCTCTGCACAAGCTCAGAGGGGCACCTGTTCCGACTTCAGCCCAGAGCCTTGGGCGGAAGAGCGAGGACGGGCCGGGCCAGGTGGCGCACCTGCCGCGCCCTTCCCCGCTTCCTCCTTCACCTGTCCACGAAGCAGGATTTCCTCCTCCGCCCCCGGGCGAGCCGAGTCCCGCGGGCAAGAGCCATGGCCAGCGCCGCGGCCGCCCGATCCCTGCTCAGCCTCTGCCTGCTGCTTTGGGTGAGTCGCTGTCCCGAACCCCGCGGTATCCTCTTCCTTTTTGCCCTGGCCTCCCGTTGGGTCCGTCTGCGTGGATTCCGGCTGCGGAATCCGTGTCAAATTGAGAATGAATGAATGAGCTGGAAGGGGCCTTGGAGGTCGTCTCGTCCAGCTCCCTTCTCAAGCAGGAGAATTTATACTATTTAACAGATTTAACAGGTTAACTGAGTTGGAAGGGGCCTTAGAGGTCTTCTAGTCCAGCCCCCTGCTCAAGCAGGAGAACCGATACAATTTCAGATAAGTGACTGTCTAGAATCTTCTTAAAATCCTCCAGTGATGGAGCACCCACCATTTCTAGTGGCAAGCTGTTCCACTGGTTAATAGTCCTCACCATGAGGAAATTTCTCCTTCATCCCAGGTTGCTGCTCTCCTTGGTTAGTTCCCATCCGTTGCTTCTTATCCTGCCTTCTTGGTGCTTTGGAGAATAATTTCTCTTCTTCCCCTTCTCTTCTTTGTGGCAACTTCTTAAATATTGGAATAGTGCTCTCCTGTGCCCCCTAGTCCTTCTTTTCTCTAGACTGGCCAAACACAGTTCTTGCAGTTGTTCTTCCTATATTCTAGTCTCCAGGCCTTTAAGCGTCTTAGCTGCTCTTCTTTGAACTTTTTTTCCAAAGTCTCAACATCTTTTTTGTAGTGTGGTGACCAAAATTGGATGCAGTATTTCAAATGCGGTCTTGTTAAGGCTTTATAAAGCAGTTCTAACAATTCATGTGATTTTGATTCTATGCCTCTGTTTATACAATCTAGGATTGCATTAACCTCTTTGGCTGCTGCTGCACGAGGCTGGCTTACGTTTAAGACTGCAAGGTCCCTCTCATGATTCCTGTTTTTGAGCCAGGTCTCACCTGATCTGGACTTATACCTTTGATTTTTTCCTGCTCCTCCCATTAATTAATTCTGTTAATTATTAGTATTTATTAGTTTTTAATTAATGACTTTCCAACATGACTTTCATGGCTAAGGTGGGACTAGAACTCACCATCTCCTGGTGATTGGCCCAAGGTTTTCCAGCTGCCTTTCCTGCTTAAGGTAGGACTAGAACTCACCGTCCCAAAGTAATCCAGCTGGATTTCATGGCTAAGGCAGAACTAGAACTCACTGTCTTTCCATTTCGAGACTGGTGCCTTAACCACCAGATCCAACTTTCACACCAATCAAGTGCCAACTATTGAAAAGCTTAGCCTGGAAGCACCCTTTATAAGCATAAATTCATTTATTCAGTGAATAAATGCGTAACTTGGCAAAAAGGTCCAAGAGAAAATGGCTTCTATCAGTGGTGGGATTCAATTTTTTTTTTACTACTGGTTCTGTGGGCGTGGCTTGGTGGGCATGGCTTGGTGGCATGGCAGGGGAAGGATACTGCAAAATACCCATTCCCTCCCCACTCCTGGGGGAAGGTTACTCCAAAAGCCCCATTTCTACTCCACCCCACTAACCTGCTTTCCAGCTTTGTTCTCCTGTGCAGGGCAACCAAAGAAGACCCAGCCAATCAGCTGGGACTTGGGAGACAGAGAAGAGATGGGGGCAGAGCCAGTCAGAGGTGGGATTTTCTAGTTCTCCAAACTACTCAAAATTTCTCTACCGGTTCTCCAAAACTAGTCTGAACCGGCTGAATACCACCTCTGGCTTTTATAAAGATCATTAAAAACAACTCCTTAAGCAGGTCTGGATCCTTAAGGCGAAGTCCAACAATTCTTCTTTTTCTCCCTTTAGAAAAGCGGGATAATGTTTGGGAGGGAAACCTGGCTGACCACGCGAATAACTCCGGAGATTCAGCGCCAGACATTTTCTGAGGATTATATTCATCTGAACGTTCAGGACAAAACATTGCGCAATAGCATTGGCATTTCAGTGTCCTATTTCTGCTCAAAGCCATGCATTGTAACTCTGGAAGTGAAAGCCTCCTTGGAATTCAGGAACACCATGTCGGTGTACAAGAAACGATGGGAAGGTGGTCATGTCCAGAAGAATCGAACTGTCAGCTTGACGTTTCCAAATAGCATGGTCTTCAGAGATGATTATCTGATCAAGCGATCATTAAATGTAGACTATGTGATCCTCTATGCCTGGATTACTCACAAGGAGGCCATGGTGCACCATGCTCTGCGAGCGGAAAGCTACTGGCATGCCGTTGTACGGGATTACAGCTTTTTGGATCCGGTTCCACCTTTCAAGCGTCCCTACAAGGAACATAACAGGTGCTTGACATGGCACATGGAACAGGCATGGAAATTCCAAGCCAACAGGATACCTCAGTGTCCTCACGAAAATGGTAGGGATGCACAGATTCCTTCTCACTGGCAACCCCATTGCGAGTTTGCAGCAATTGGGTACAGGGTAGCTTTCAACTCAGAAAACATTTCTATGGTCTGGGAGAGGGAGAGGGGAAAAGGGTTTGAAAGAGCAGTGCGGCAGCTTGGAAATTGAAAGTGCATTCTATATATAGTTTTTCAGAGATAGTAACTAGGCGACTGAAGTTTCTGCCATGCAAAACTTTAACTGGAGAGCATGATTGAGGACTCTGGGCTATGGATGCGTCCCATTGGAGACTACAAATTATGGTACACCCAGAAGGGTGGGGCGAAACCAGGGTCAAGGGTGACAGTGAGTTATGTGTCTCAGAGTCAGCAACACCCAGGCAATGCTGACATGTTAACTCCCAAATAAATCCTTTTGAAGTTTTGGAAGTTTGGCTCTAGACTCATGATTTAATTGGCGTAACTGCTGGAATCTTGACAGCTAGCCAACTCAGAGGCAGAGAAGGGGCCAGGGCCATCTGACAGTTATCAGCTGCCTTCACAGTCAGAGATCGGTGGGGAAGAAGAACAGCTGGAGCCTGTTCCCATTGTACACATGCACAGAGTTGCCAGAAGAAGGGAACAGCTAAGGAACAAGGGTCAACTCGGGAGTAAGGGCACAGGGGGATGGTGAATGGCCCCTCCCATAGGGAATAAAGAACTGAGTGAGAATATTAGCGAAAGAATTCTTGAGGGTTTGTTTTGTTCCCCCCCACAAAACCAATCAAAATAACACGGGAAATATTAGGACCCTCTGCAGTAAATGGGAAATATCAGGACCCTCAATTGCATTAAGAAGGGTCTTATTTTTTACAGACCTGATGGAGATCAACTTTCCATATGCATCTAGTGGAGAGGGGACAGGAATTGTGAAGAAGTTTCAGAAGTTTAAAAACCGAGAGCTTGAAGCCATCCGGAAACATCACCTTAGTTATCCAACGTAAGCCATTCCCTAAGGATAAATAATTTTTATTCTTTTTCTGAAATGTGTATAGGATCTATAGGTGAGCTGTGTGTGGCCCCCACGGGCTCAGTTTTCGCTGGCAGAGGGCTAGCAAAACAAACTAAAACCAAAACCAAAAAGGAGAAATGTTTCCCCTTTGCATTTGACCAGGCAAGAAGGGACAGGAAAGGAAAAAAGGGAATGTGGAAAGAGAAAGAAAAAGAAGGAAAGAGGTGAAGGAAAAAGAAAGGAGAAGGAAGAGGGAAGAAAAAAAAGGAAAAGAAGGAAGAAGAAAAGGAAGGAAAGGAGAAGGAAGGAAGGGAGGAAGGAAGGAAGGAAGATAGATTATAATGAGAGGGAGGGAGAGTCTGAGGGAAGTCCTGCCTTAGCACTTGGCCACCACAGGTGCCCCTGACACAAGTGACATTGGGCTGGCTATGCCCCCAGCCATGCCCCCTGCCCAGTGGTGAGATTCAAAAATTTTTACTACTGGTTCTGTGGGTGTGACTTGGTGGGCATGGTATGGCTTGGTGGGTGTGGCAGGGGAAGGATACTGCACAATCCCCATTCCCTCCCCACCCCACTAACCTGCTTTCGAGCTCCATTCTCCCGTGCAGGGAAACCAAAGAAGACCCAGCTGATCAGCTGGGACTCGGGAGGCAGAGAAGAGAGGGGGCCAGGGCGGACATATTGTTATCAACTGCCTTTGGAGTCAGAGATCAGTGGGGCAGAAGAAAAGCTGGAGCCTGTTCCCAGTGTGCAGAGCTGCCAGGTTAAGGAATAAGGGTCGACTTGGGAGGAAAGAGGGAAGGTTACCGCAAAATCCCCAGTCCCTCCCCATCCCACTAACCTGCTTTCCTGATCCATTTTCCTGTGCAAGGCAACCAGTGAAGACACAGCCAATCATCTGGGACTCGGGAGGTGGAGAATAGATGGGGCGGGGCCAGTCAGAGGTGGGATTTGCTGGTTCTCCGAATTACTCAAAATTTCCACTCCCAATTCTTCAGAACAGGTCTGAACCTGCTGAATCCCACCTCTGATGCTGTAACTTACTACATTCACTTCCTGTGCAGGAGAGAACTTAGCATATGTTCCATGGGTTCAGAACATCTATCATTTTCCAAAACTCTCTTTGGCTTTATGTCTGTTTCCCATGTAAGACACTCTGTGTCTCCATGCTTGGTTCCTTCCCTGTCCTAGGTGTTGGGTTCTAAGACTCTCTGTTATTGGGCTGCTCCTCTCTCTCCCTCTCTCTCTCTCTCTCTCTCTCTCTCTTTCACACACACACACACACACACACACACACACACATACACACACACACACACACAGATGAGTGTGGTTTAAAGCAGTGGTCGCCAACTGGTGGGCTGGGGACCACTGGTGGTCCATGAGAACATTTTGGTGGTCCGCAGAGAAATGTCTCCCCCAAAGCACTCCCCCAAGCAATTAATCCAGGCTGTGCAGGAATACAAGGCTGCACCGCCCACATGGCACACCTACCTGCTGGCTCCCACCCTTCAGCCAAGTGCAAACCTTACCTTGAGTAGAGCCACATGAGCTGGAACTGCAAAGTAAGACCAACGACAGGGGAGGGAAATTCGTCTCAGGGTGCATTGCTGACATTGTTGGGATAATTGGTGCAATATTCCAGAGCTGCAGTAATCACAGGACTGGCCCTTAGGTCATCCTGGAGCAGCACCTCCAGTCCATGGCAGGCCAGTGCACCCAGATGGAGGAGCAGTTGCTCCAGGATGACCAAAGGGCCAGTCCTGTGATCACTGCAGCTCTGGAATAGGGGAACAACTTTCCCACCAACATCAGCAAGCCACCATCAGTCAAAATTCATATTAGTGGTACATGGGATTTAAAATTATGAGTTTGGTGGTCCATGAGGCCCAAAAGGTTGGCAACCCCTGGTTTAGAGTTTATTAATCTTCCCCAGCAATTCCTTCACCCAGCCTCAGAACTGTCCCAAATAAATCCAGCCACAAGCAGGCCAAGATCAGCCCACAAGGCAATGGTGAATAGTCCACAAAACAATGGAAAGTCACTCCAAAAAATAAGTCCTCCGAACAAACTAAAATCCTCCAGGCCATACTGAAATACATCCACAAGAGCCCATTTGGCAAGAGAAGTTCAGAGTCTCTACAAGGCCCAAAGTCAAGCAGGAAGCATGAGGAACAAACACACACAGCCAGAAACCAAACAGGTTGTTCTCAGTAATGCCTCCCTCTGCCTGCCGTGGCAAATAGCTTTTTGATGCAGCCCATCAAGATGAGCGGGGACTTCTCCTGAGCTGTCTGGCAGAACTCCATTGCTCTTGTCTTTTCTCTGCCTTGAATGCTCTCGGATCCACCATGGAAGACAACTCTTCACTGACTGAAGAGTTGTCCCCAGCTGAAGTTTCCCATAAATCTCTTTCGGCTGGCTGTTCACAGTCATTTATTAACCCAGTTCCTGATGTGCCAAGAATGAGGTCATCCCCTCTTGAGTTCTGAGGAAGAATCTGAGGATTTGTCCAAGAGAGACATCATCCTTGTCCCTAAAATATCTTGGACATTGCTAATCATGACATGGTTTGTGAAGAACTGTCGCCTTTTCCATCTCAGCCTTAGTTATTGTTTTTTCTATCAATAGATGTCCTTCAACAAAAGCATCTCAACGGACCATTTTCCATTTAGGTGAAGAGATAAAACCAACATCTCATCTGCTTTAAACTGATTGGATGTTATTCAGGTAGTCTCAGTGGTCAGTGAGCTGTTTCTCACCAGTGTTTTGTGTTTGTACAGCTTTACAATCTCACTATGGCTTTATTTACTGCACTTCTGTGAGAGAGCGTTGTGTGGCATCTTGTATTTCATCGATTCAGGAGAAATGTACGGCACCCCTGCTGTATTTCTAACCAATGAAGGTAAGGGGAAGAAAATTCCAGGTGGACTGAATTAACACTGCCTCAAGATACAAAGCAAATTTAATTTGATTTTTTTACCCCCCTCCCCTAAAATCTTCTTAAGAAAGTCAGTCTGGTAGAAGGAACTTGACTCTGGATTTGATCTAGATGGGTACTTATAACCATTGCAAAAGACGATTCTGATTCTTTTACACTTGGCGCTTCTGTGCTTTTAAGCTGAATACAAAAAGTTTAGTGCACAAGTTAGGGTTTTTTTTTAAACATTTGGTTGACAGTGTCAATCAGTGGTTCTTAATTTGGGACACACAGACCCCATGTGGGCCTATGGATAGTTTTCAGAGAATCCATTAAATTGGATGAGAAAAATAATATTTTTCGAAAATATTTTATCAGATACTGATAAAATCAGGACCACATATTAGGTTCCAAGTTAAGCAGCTCAGGCCTACATCAGTCAACTAATGAGTTAGCACAGAAATCAAAGCTGTGACTGCTTGTGGGAATGTAATGACTCCAGGCTTATTCCCAGTGGTGGGATTCAAAATTTTTACTGCTGGTTCTGTGGGCATGGCCTGGTGGGTGTGGCTTGGCTTGGTGGGTGTGTCTTGGTAGGTATGGCAGGTGAAGAATATTGCAAAATCCCCATTCCCTCCCCACCCCACCGATCTGCTTTCCAGCTCGGTTCTCCTGTGCAGGGCAACCAAAGAAGACCTAGCCCATCAGCTGAGACTCAATGGGAGGCAGAGAAGAGATGGGGGCTGGGCCAGTCAGAGGTGGGATTTTCAGGTTCTCCGAACTACTCAAAATTTCCACTTCTGGTTCTCCAGAACCAGTCCAAATGGGCTGAATCCCATCTCTACTTATTCCTTTCTTGACTGTTTTCGCGGGTATTTGTATGTGGATCTTTGGTTATTTGGGTTTTCTCCCGCGTAAAATTGGAAGTATCTAGGCAACGTTTCGATGAAGTCTCATTCATCATCTTCAGGCTTGTTTCTTCAGCTCTGTGCTTCTCAGAGTAATGTGAGCTTGCAGCTGCTTCTTCCTTTTAACTGCTAGTGGGGGTGTGACTTGATTGGGTGGGGGCTTGACTGTGTTCTGATTGGGTGGGGGTGTGTTCTCATTGGTTGGGGGTTTGGCTGTGTTCTGATTGGTAGGTGGGTTGGCTGTGTTCTGATTGGCTGGGGGTGTGTTCTGTTCAGGTGGGGGCTTGGTTGTGCTCAGGTTAGTCTTAGTTGCTGGGGGATTTGAGCTGGTGAACTGTGATCCTGTTGTTTGGCTTCACGTTCGTGGTCGTGCCACATCTTCATGGTGGGTGTCAGTTCGCTTCTTGTATGGGTCAGAGGGGTTTGAAGCGGGTAGTGGTGCAGCTGCGGTACGGCTTCTGGTCCGTGGTTGTGTCTCATCTTCTGTGTGGGTGTGAGTCTTTTTTCTACGTGGAAATGTGGTGGTAGCATCTTGTGTGGCTCTCGTGGGTGTGGCTCTGGTGTCATTCTTCATGTTAGGTACTCGTTTATTAATGAGGGCAGGTTTCCAAATGGAAACCCAAGGTTACCAACCTTGGTTGGTAGGCCGGAGGTATCGTCTCGTTTATTCATGCTGTGTGGGCGTTTTTCTATCTCTATGGCTTCTCTGATTATTCTATTGTTGAAGTGTTCGGTTTTGGCGATAGTTCTGGTATTTTTAAAGTAAATTTCATGTCCTGTGGCTTTGAGATGTTGGACCAGGGAAGAGGTCAGTTTTTCCTTTTTGATTGAGTTCTTGTGTTCTTCAATGCGTGCACTTATTCTTCTGTTAGTTTGTCTGATGTATGTGATGGGGCAGGCAGTGGAAGGGATTTCGTATACTCCTTGGTTTTCTAACTCGATTTGTCTTTAGGGTTTCTTAGGATGGTGGATATTTTTCTGTTCGTGCAGAATTCTGTTTTAATGTTGTGTTTTTGGAGGATCTTGCTGATTTTGTCTCTAGTGCCTTTTATATATGGGAGGAGGGCTTTGCCATTCTCTTGTTCTCTTGGCTTTTGCCACACAAGATGCTACCACCACACTTCCACGTAGAAAAAAGACTCACACCCATATACTTACATGTGTGCTGTTCAGCTTCCTTCCGGTATTATCCCACGCCATTGTAGTGCTTTTAAAGTTGCAGCAACATTTCAGCAGAATCTCATCTGCCATCATCAGGCTTCTGTATTGAGTTCATATGTGAACTCAATATACGAACTCCATACAGAAGCCTGATGATGGCAGATGAGATTCTGCTGAAACGTTGCTACAACTTTAAAAGCACTACAATGACGTGGGATAATACCTGAAGGAAGCTGAACAGCACACATGTAAGTACCCGCGAAAACTTAAAAAAACATATATATATATATCTGTTTTTTAAGGCTTTCGCGGGTACTTACATGTGTGCTGTTTAGCTTCCTTCGGGTATTATCCCACGTCATTGTAGTTCTGTTAAAGTTGTAGCAACGTTTCAGCAGAATCTCATCTGCCATCCTCAGGCTTCTGTATAGAGTTAGTTCCTGGTTTCAAATATATATATATATATATAATTTTTTTTAAACATTGGATAACTGTATTTGAGTGTAATTGGAGTGTACAGATTTTGCCAAACTCCAAAGAGTCATCAGGAATCAGGAATCCAGCTCGACTGGAAAGAGATTGTATGTATGGTGACCAACTGTTCATCAATGAGAAATCTATCAAGTAACTTCATGGATTGGGGATCATATTTCAGGTTATCTTCACATCCAAATGCACCTTGTCAAAGGAGGGGATCTTGCAGCGAAGACTATGTTCCCCCTTCCTCTAAAGCGGTGGTTTCGACTTGATCTCTCTGTTAATGGACAAGAGGTATCTCTCTCTCTCCCTCCCCCCCTCTCTGTTTCTCTCTCTCCCTCCCTCCCTCCTTCCCTTTGTTTCTCTCCATCCCTCCCTCCCTCTCCCCCTCTCCATCTATTTCTCTCCCTCTCCCTCTGTCTTTCTCTGTCTTTCTCTCTCTCCGTCTCCCTCTCTGCCTTTCTCTGTTTTTCTCTCCCTCCCTCTCCTTCTCTCTGTCTGTCTCTCTCCCTCTCTGTCTCTCTCTCCTTCCCTCCCTCTCTTTGTTTCTCTCCCTTTCTCCCTCTCTGTGTTTCTCTCCCTCCCTCCCTTTTGTTGTTTCTCTCCCTCTCTCTCTCCCTCTCCCTCTCTGTTTCTCTCCCCCTCTGTCTCTGTCTCTGTTTCCCTCTCCCTCCCTCCCTCTCTGTTTTTCTCCCCCCTCTGTTTCTGTCCCCTCCCTCCCCCCTCTCTCTGCTTCTCTCCCTCTCTCTCTCTCCTTTTCCCTCCTTCCCCCCCTCTCTCTCACACACACTACACTGGTTTTATACAATGCTAGCATAATTGTCTTGCCTTCCCAAAAGAATTGTGGATATTATAGGAGTACATTTTTTTCTATGAGAGAGGTGAGGAAACTGAAATTGCTCTTGGTTCAGTTGTGCCATTATGAGAGCTATCTTTGGTAGCAAGCTTAGCTCCTGGCTTAGATGGATACTATGGCTTAGACAGAGACTTCCTAAGGGTTTAATAGGTATTTATTTATCCCACCAACAAACCAGACCATGAATCATTGCCCTCTGAGGCAATGCATTGGCCCAGATTTTTACAAAAAAGTTTATGGAGAGAGTGTAAATTTGAGATGAACTGTTAAAAAATAAGCAGGACATCTTACCCCACAGATAGGATTTTGAACCTTTAATTTTTACCCTTCAATTGAACACTGTAAACCAAAACTTTCAGGCCAAAACTGGGCTTGTATCGATTTTGTCTATTCTATCATGCATTTTCAGAACTAATATTTAACTTTTTCTTTCAGATTGACGTAAGCATTGTTGGGAAGACTATGAATATCTTTCAACATCAACTTTTTAAGTAAGGCCAACTTCTCCATTCATATAACAGATATATGTATATAATGGATATATGTGTGTGTGTATGTATGTATATGTATGTGTGTACACACACACACACACACACACACACACACACACACACACACAGTGGCTCAATGGCTAAGTCACCGAGCTTGTCGATCAATAAAGTCAGCAGTTCAGTGACTTGAATCCCTAGCACCGCGTAATGGAGTGAGCTTCCATTCCTTGTCCCAGCTTCTGCCAACCTGGCAGTTTGAAAGCATGTAAACAATGCAAGTAGAAAAATAGGGACCCCTTTGGTGGAAAGGGAATAGCATTCCATGTGTCTTCAGCAATTAGTCATGCTGGCCACATGACCACGGAGACATCTTCGGACAGTGCTGTCTCTTCGGCTTTGTAATGTAGATGAGCACGCCTCCCTAGAGCCAGAAACAATATATATTTATATTTAATGTTTATCTCTACCATCTATCTATCTATCTATCTATCTATCTATCTATCTATCTATCTATCTATCTATCTATCTATCTATCTATCT